>JACGAQ010001157.1:0-68888 GCA_014119065.1 Orius insidiosus | reverse complement strand
CATATACAAGCACCACTAAAAAGATTAGTGAGATCATGCAATAACAAATCAATCATTGATGATGCATCCATAGCAGCCAAGCGTTGATGATAAAGTCACAACGAATCCTGATTTTCTCCCAGTAGCATCAGCGGGCAAAAAAATTAATAAACAGCATGAAAATCAGAAATCTGCTGTTGGCAGACAGTCGTCATTTATGCTTGATTGCCATGGATTACAACATAGCTGAATGCAGTAATGATGGCACGAAATATAAAAATGCATCGATGGCATCTGATGATTGACAAATGTCTTCAATGTATTCCTGATTTTTGGTTGCCGGGAGCTCCAGTGGGCAGAAATCAAGAATCCACTGTTGGCAGGCAGTGTCAATCATCAGTTGCCATTGATGCATTGTTATATTTTGTACCATCACCACTTGCATATACAAGCACACTGATAAAAGATTAGTGAGATCATGCAAAACAATAACAGTAATCATCATTGATAATGCATCCATAGCAGCCAAGCGTTGATGATAAAAACAAACCTGTTTCTCACCACATCAGGGCATCCATGAAATCAGAATCTGCTCTCATCAGTTGATTGCCATGGATCAGAGAATGCAAAAAAATATAAAAACACATGGCACTGATTGAAAATGTCTGCCAATGTATTCCTCATCCACTGTTGGCAGGCAGTTGTCGATCATCAATGTTTGCTGCAATTTATAATATAGCATGCAGTGAATATTTAATTTTTATTTACATTCATTGGCCTTGGAGAAAATGAAGGCGTTACAGGGGTTGTAGTTTTTCTGGCGTTTTGCCGCATGATGATTGGTTTATTTGGAGTCGTTGTTTTGGTTAATGGTCTCTGTTGTTAATAGACAAAAAAATCAATCAACGATATGGATTATTTATTCTTACATTCATAGGACGGTTTCGCTGGACGCAGATTCTGCGCTACGGGGGGAGAGAACGTTTTCAGAGGAGCTGGTGGAGGCTGAACAGGTTTGTGCGGGGCCACAAACCTGTCCCGACCGTGCAGACCTGCAGGCCGACTGACCTGTCACTTTCGCCGGAATAACGTTATTTGTGTAGTTCTTCAAATTCTTCTTATCTCAGTAAACTTCCTAATAACTTTCCGTTGGTCATCCATCTACAAACTCTATCATAGCTAAAATAGTTATTGAATACAACAAACCATTTTCATGATGGAGCACTTCTGCTTTTAAGGTTCTCACGTCGCTTTCTGTCAAATCGGCTTTAGTTCGTGCATACCCAAAGTCGCCAGATTCCGTGAGCAGTTCTGCCACTTTGATCAATACGATTTCATCTAACAACTAAAGAATATATAACGTCAATGCTTTGTTGTATATTTGGTCTCACTTTCTCGTTATTGTTATCTTCTCGTTTTGGGATCTTCAAAAAAGTGCAAGACTTCTTCCGCTGCGGTCGGTTCAGTTTTGGCTTTTTTGCTCGCATGATCACCATCATCTTCATTCTCACGTTTGCTACCTAAAATTTAGTTGGTTAACCTGTATTCAATAAGGCCGTATTGGATGTTGTGTTTTTGACTGGGGCTGATAAAATTTACTTTTATTGAAGAATTCAACATGGACGGACATTTTTCCAATATGGCGGCTTCAAAAATGACGTAATACGTTATCAGTAAAATATTTTAAAAAGTAAAAAAGCTTTTGTGTGACTGAAATTATTTTTGTGAGAAAAATATTAACTTACAGCGATTTTCGGCATCCATGTCGGGATTTGAGATTTCGTCAATGCTGCTCTGACGGCTTCTTAATAAATCATCTGTTTCCATTTTGAATTTTTCAAATCATCTGGGGGTTTCTTTGATGATTTCGATTTCCATTTTTTCAGCATTTACTTCATTTGCGGATTCCGGCGTTGCTGCAGCAGCTGCGGCGTCATGGCGGACTTAATTTGGGGTTCCAAATCGGTTTTTTGAGGATCTTCAATTTCGACGTTTAATGTCATTTTGTCTGATGATTCAGTTGGTTCGGACTGCGAAACCTCGATGGACTTTGACCCTGCTTCCCAAATCTGTGTTTACGTCGATTGTATCCGTGTGGCAAACCTGTTTTTCTTCAGGTGTTTTTTCTGGATCAACCATTTCAGATATAGAAGCGCTTCTTCGGCTGTTTTTGGCTGAAGATCTTCGGTTGCTGGTTCAGAATCAAGAACTACGACTTCGTCAGCTGTTTTTTTCTGACGGAAGATCTACTAGCTGTTGGTTCAGAAAAGAACTACGACTCGCTGTTTTTTCTGACGGAAGATCTACTTTAGCTGTTGGTTCAGAATCAAGAACTACGACTTCGTCAGCTGTTTTTTCTGACGGAAGATCTACTTTAGCTGTTGGTTCAGAATCAAGAACTACGACTCGTCAGCTGTTTTTCTGACGGAAGATCTACTTCTTATGTTGGTTCAGAATCAAGCACCACGACTTCTTCAGCTGTTTTCTGGCTGAAGATCTTTGGTGAAGAACAAGAGCTACGGCACTGTTTCTGGCTCATGATGAGAATCATGAACTAGGATTTCTTCCTGACGATCCACATTATTGGTTGGTGAAACGGCATCATCTTCAATTCGAACGTCCTTCTTGAAGAGGTACATCATCCATTCCGCCGGATGAACTCAATTTGTCTTCTGCTCTAAATCACCGTTGTAGTCAATGTCCTCCAGGTCGAGAGAGAAGTCGTCTATCTCTTCCGATTCCTTAAGCTTCTGCTTTGGGAACTTCTGTAGAGGTTCTTTCCGGAGTTCCTCTTGAGTCTTCGACTAAGGTTCCTTCCCACTCCAAATCTTTACCGACTTCATTATCTGCGAGGCTGCGATTTCAGAAAGTTCGTCAGACATCGAAAATTCGCCGTTCTTTCTTGAATAATCCAATGAGATCGAATTACCATTTAACGACGCTTCAGTTTCTTTTACAGCAGTTTCCATTGGTTCTAAATTATTACATTATCTAAAGTTCCGTTTACTACGGGAGTTGGTCCAGGAGGGAAGGACATCAAAACATTTTTCCAAGCATAGTTTCTTCGACGCAAGGTTTGATTTGTTCAGAAGAGGTACATTTTCACAATGGGCGTTATCAGTCATTGCTTTTTCTAGGCTAGTTTCAGGTACTGGGAGGCATTGTGAAATCTGAAAACAGAATTTAAGTTGCAAAAAGGTTGGAACAGAAATAAAGACAAGGGAATGGACATTAACCTTTTAGGCAGCTTTTATCAGCGAGTAAACAAAAATCTTCGAAATCAGCAAAGGGATCTTCGCTGTCCGAGATTGCTGTCGTATTTTCCATCAACTAGGCAACCTAAGCAAAAGAATCGTTTGGTTCATTCCTCCATGGATCATCATGAGTGATTGATTTGTTTCATATTAGCAGGTTCGGTATTCGATGGAATGAAAAGCAGAATATGAAAGTGAAGACTCGACCCAACAATTGATTTTTCATCTTTTGGACTTAGATCACTATAATCACAATTGGAATCATTAAATCGTAAGAGAAGCCCCTGACTTCAGAAAAAATCTTTTATAGCGACGCTAAGACAGCAGAGACGGAAGTGCTGAAAAAAACGTCTAAAAAATGGCATGACTGTGCCGTCCGCGCGCGTTTTGGTTCTTTGGCACTTGACCCGGGTACAGTCGGAATCAAAAATCAAGGACGTGAGCACACAGGTGACTACGGGAAACAACGTTAGATCGTCTGATTATCTTCAAATTTGTAAACTAGCCTCTGGCGGGAGTTTTCACCATTTTGGTGAAGATTACACCAAAATTGGTCCACATGGAAATACGAAAGAAATGGTGACAATTGAAAATGCTGCCTAGAGGTATTCTGGGGATAAAAATGCCACCATCAGTCTATGGGTCGTTTTGACCCAACGGGTCTCGAAGACCCAACGTCAAAAAAACAGTTTTGAGGAAAAACGCCAAAGTAATCAACCAGTAAAAATCAGCGAGCTCTATGAGCGTACAGTCAACTATAAAATCGATATCTCTTCTGCTTTCAATTCCTGCTTCACTGTAACCATCGGACATTGAGCATTGTCTATTGTTTGAGATTATATAACCATGTATTATTATATAAACCATGTATAATTAATTATAAATAAATTTTTGCATTATACTAATTAGTGGGAAACGATTTTTATCTATGGATGTTAGAAAACAAATACGCTGCTACTGTAACATCATTGTGGCAATATCGTTTCTTAAGTATGACTACGTAAATATGTAGTTTTGTCTAAAATTAAATGAATATAAAGAAACCTTCGCGTAGGTTATAAGCCGATTAGCATAAGACACCTAGCGTGTGAATCGTACACACGCCCTACTAATGCTCTTCACAGAAGTTTTATCTAACACTCAAAAAAGAAAATAAATCAATGGTAGGGAGAAATTAGAGCTGTTTGCGCGGATTCCTTAGAATTGGCTAGGCGAGAAATTTCACTTTTCAACGTCGATGAGATTGTAACGCCTATTCGCGATAAGTACAGTCAACTCCATCGCACCCAGCTGGTCGATAAGTCAATTTTATCGCACCCAGCTGGTCAATATAGTCAACTCTATCGCACCCAGTTGGTCGATAATCAATTTATCGCACCCAGCTGGTCAATGTAGTCAACTCTATCGCACCCAGCTGGTCGATCTGGTCAACTTTAGCACACCCAGCTGGTCATATAGTCAACTCTATCGCACCCAGCTGGTCGAATAATCAATTTTATCGCACCCAGCTGGTCAATGTAGTCAACTCTATCGCACCCAGCTGGTCGATCTGGTCAACTCTATCGCACCCAGCTGATCAACGTCGATGAGATTGTACGCCTATTCGATTGTTCTTAGGAGTAAATAAATCCTTTAAAATAAACCAAAATATGGATTAAGGTGGTTCAATAGGTATTAAAATTCAAAATATGAGGAACAACATGACCTAACTCATTTCGCAGTCAGATTGGTGGATTTGAGTTCCAACGCACGAGGGACAGTACAGGAAAGTTTTTAAGACCCAGCAGTCACCCCAAAATATCGCGTTGAGGTTGGTCATGTTGTTCAAATTTGGTGATTTTGAGGTTATTAAAGATTCACCTAGTGTACCATAACAATAATTTAAATTAGTTTCGACATAGATAAGCACGTGTCGAGCAGTCAATTCAAAATGGCTGCCTGATGATGGATTCAATGATGACTTGAACAATATAGAATTGAGTTAACTTACCATGTGCTGATGGAATAGATAAAATTTAAAAAAACATTTTTATATTATCAACTAGAAACGTTGTTTTTGAAGCCTGTAGTAGCGTACTGGGTAAAAGTTGGCGGGGGGACCGTCCCATTTCATCAGTCGTACCACCCGTAGGTAACCACACTACCCCGCGTACGTCCCTCGCCCGCAGCGTGTTCTAAAAATCGCATTTTAACCGATTCCGGAGCATTAAATCGGAAAAGAAAATTACATTCATGCTTCCTTATACGTAATGGATGATTATGCAACTGGAATATTGTTTAAATCTTTCAACAACAGTGTACCTCCTTTCTCCGTCTATCCCCACCACTCATCAATAACTCTCGGTGGAGGGGATGAATACGGCGAACACAAAAAATTTCCAACGTTGCCAAAATAACGACCTTCCAATATTACGACGGTAATCTATTTCACCCAGCTGGATTATAATTGATAAGTCTGTTGTACCCAGCTGTTCGTCATTGCCCTCGACAGCAAAAGCTCATGTTCGCTTTTGGAGGGTGAAGACTCAGCGAGTCCTCCAAGGTCAATAGCATGAAGCCACTGTCAAAAATGAGCTGTTAAAAAAGGGTTGCCTAGTTCCGCTCAAGGTCAGTGAACTGAAGCAAGTGACATTGGAGACTGCTAATAGAAGAAAATTATAATAGGAAAAATGTTTACAAATTGATAGTAAGAAGCTAAAAATTTGATAAAGATAAAATTAAAATGGCGGACATAGGAAATATTTTTGCCTTTCGGTAGAAGTAAGGTTGGCACCAGGCACTTGGAATTCGTGCGGAAGAGGGGATGGATCGAGAAGGGGAGCTGACTGAGCAAGAAACCCAACCCACAACGCGTCCATCACGACATCGAAAATGCAGCAAAAAAACACAACAGGCGGAAGCAGCAAAGAGATCATTCATACAATGACTTCATAATTTTGCATCCGTGATCGAAAACGACGCAATTTGAATCGTAGAATCGCACAATCTCTCCCCACCATCTTATTTACAACACTTTCTAATAGAGCACCGTTGGGTCGATTCGGTCGATTCGTCTCCAACTAGAGCGATTTAAATCGCCTGAGATCGGGAAGGAAACTCTAAGCATTGCGTTTGAATAATTGTTACTAGATTTTCTCGTTATTTCTTTGTCTATTCCTACGCGAAATGAATTGCGTCGTCCATTCACAGATGCGATCAATGCGATTCGTTTAGCTGAAGCGCACGATTTTATTGGACGGGTGCCTAAGTATAGACCAGTGGTCTTCTTTCTTGTCTATTGAGCCGGCCGGACGTTAACAGGAAGACCCACTCCCAAAACTGGAGGGTATTACAATATCTTTTTGAGAAAGTTGAAAAAATGAGAAGCGATTTAAATGGCAGTGAAATTTTTCTTCGCGATATTCCGTGTCCTTGAACCGGGTCAACGCTCTACTTTTCGAGTAGGTTACGGTCAAAAATGTTTATAACAATCCATCCATCAATACACTAATTATGAAAATATAGAAGAATCATAATTTAAACAAAATTTTGAGTTTAAAAGTGGGTAATGAAAGTTATAGTTGCGCTGAAGTAAAATTGATGTAGTTTCTAAATTTTATTTCAAAACTACTAGGGGAAGAAATTTAATGACGGAAGGCGGCGTTGCCAGTTGGCTCGAGTCTATGGGAGGGGGGAGTTGCAACAGCGCATGCTTAGCGAGCTCTCGATCATTGACAACAATCGGCAAAATTGAAAATCGGAAAACAAGGATAAGAGAAAAGAAAATTTTAGTTGGAAGGATTAGTGGTGACGTCATCGGTGGCAAAGAGAGCAAAGAGCCAATGATCGACGCCAAACGCCTGTTCAGACAATAAAATAGCGATTGGTGTACCTGAGGGTGACCTTCCGGAACCCAGAAGAATAGGGAAAACAAAAATATGATAACTCCAGATTATAAACAAAGCAGCATTTTTATTTAGGATCTTGGGGTATTATAAAAGCCAGCAATGCATTTTAGTCCGTTTCGCCCGAGGTGACCTTGACTTTTGCTTATACGTTCGAAAGCACTAACGATCATGATTTTTTTTAACCAGTGGGCCGTCCAATGATACGACTCATGCGATCCCAATCGCGCGATTTATACAATAAACCTATTGTATAAGTAGGCATGCATACAACTTGGGTTAAAAATATACCTAAAACGTATAGTTTTCGAGATGTTGGAGGAGGAAATAGGCGGGGGGAGTACCTGGAATCGCCCTTAGGTCGATTCTATTGTGGTAAGCTGATCTAGAGCGGTTTTGATTGGGGATGTGGTGTTTTCAGAAAAACTTAGGGACGGACGTCACAGTAGACTTAGTTCTTTTACCCTGTGAGTTCTGATTGAAGAAACCCTACCCCAACTCTATCGCGCCCAGCTGGTCGATAGAGTCAACTCTATCGCACCCAGCTAGTCTATAAAGACAACTCGACCTACCCTATTTTCTTTTAAAGGACGGATTTGGGATATGAGACCGCAGGGAAACACAACCTTTAGGTCGATTCTATTGTGGTAAGCTGATCTAGAGTTGTTTTGATTGAGGATGTGGTGTTTTCCGAAAAACTTGGGGACGGACGGCCGGTACAGTGGACTTAGTCTTCTTACCCTGTGAGTTCTCAAAGACAATACCCTACCCCAACTCTATCGCGCCCAGCTGGTCGATATAGTCAATTCTATCGCACCCAGATGGTCGATATAGTCAACTCTATCGCACCCAGCTGGTCGATAAAGCCAATTCAACCTATCCTATTTTCTTTTAAAATTGGTATCTTTTAAATGATAAGTAACTAATGATAAGAAACTAGTAACAAAATAAAAAATTATAAATTACGTCTGAATAGTCACCCTAAAACAACCAAAATAAAGATACATACAGACGACCACACCCCCAAAAAATTTAAATGATAAGTGTATCAGTCATTAAACTTGTATTTTGCGCTAACGAGCTCTATGCTCATATGAAGAATAATAAATAAATGGTTTGTTTAAAAACTATCGCACCCAGCTGGTCGACATAGTCAACTCTAGCGCATCCAGCTGGTCTAAATAGTCAATTCTACTGCACCCAGCTGGTCTAAATAGTCAATTCTACTGCACCCAGCTGATCGATATAGTGAACTCTATCGCACCAAGCTGGTCTACATAGTCAATTCTACCGCACCCAGCTGATCGACATAGTCAACTCTATCTCGCCCAGCTGGTCGATACAGTCAACTCTATCGCACCAAGCTGGTCGATACAGTCAACTCTATCGCACCAAGCTGGTCGATACAGTCAAATCTAGGGCACCCAGCTGGTCTACATAGTCAATTCTACCGCACCCAGCAGGTCGACGTAGTCAACTCCATCGCACCCAGCTGGTCGATAAGTCGATTTTATCGCATCAGCTAGTCGATATAGTCAAATCTAGGGCTCCCAGCTGGTCTACATAGTCAATTCTACCGTACCCAGCAGGTCGACATAGTCAACTCTATTGCACCCAGCTAGTCGATATAGTCAACTCTATCGCACCCAGCTGGTCGATATAGTCAAATCTAGGGCACCCAGCTGGTCTACATAGTCAATTCTACCGCACCCAGCTGGTCGATGTAGTCAACTCTATTGCACCCAGCTCGTCAACATAGTCAACTCTATCGCACCCAGCTGATCAACACCAAACTTGTTAAATGTCGCATAGGCTCCAAACACCGATAATATCAAAACCCCCAAAATTCTCAACATATTCAAACAATGAAAACACGGAAAACGATTATTTTAAAAATTCAGACTCAAAATAGTCCCGGAGTCTACGTCACAGTAATGTCTCCAACTCCAACAAACAACCTAATTTTCTGATAACCTTCTTCAGAGACAAAACTCAAAAATAACGAATTTCCCGCTTAATAAAACAAAAACAAACGCATAAATAATAAGTGAATAAATTATTTAAATAAACAACACTGATGATAATAGTTTTAAACCGCCAAATCAAAGGAGAAAAGGTAATTTAGTCTTAAAATAACAAATAGGAAGAAAAAGGGTTCTGCTTCTTACCTTAAAATAAACGATGAGATAGATCAGGCATGCTTATTTATTTATAATTAAAATAAAACTTGTTATAAAATTGTTTTGTTTATTAGTGAAAAGAAAGAAACTAGAGGAACCAACGGAGAACGGTGAACTCGGTAATAGGTCGGCTTTGGCGAGGCGGGAGGGGGGCTGCTATGGCGGGGTACATCTCGAAAGCGCACCGCCTGCTACCTATCGGCCATAGTTCTGTACTAACAAAGGTAAGACCGGTGACCGGAAGAACTCCGAATGCATATCTAGTAGGTGTTGGCTGAGTTTACTTGTTGGTAATAGCAACCTGTTGAGTGTAGTACATTTCAAAAACGAGGTTTTTGACTTTGATTTTTAACCCAGCTGGGCGCAATAGAGTTGACCAGATCGACAGCTGGATGCGATGACCATCATTGAAGAGTTGTATACATACTGGTGCACCACAGGTTGGCATTGCGTTCAAAACATCTGAGTGCACTAGAGTTGAACAGCTGGTTGCAACAGAGTTGTGATCGACCAGCTGGGTGCGATAGAGTTGACCAGATCGACCAGTTAGATGCGATAGAGTTTACCATTGTTAAAGAGTTGTATACATACTGGTGCACCACAGGTTGGCATTGTGTTCCAAACATCTGAGTGCACTAGAGTTGAACAGCTGGTTGCAACAGAGTTGTGATCGACCAGCTGGGTGCAATAGAGTTGATCAGATCGACCAGTAATATGCAATAGAGTACTGTTAAAGAGTTGTATACATACTGGTGCTCCACTGCTTGGCATAGTGTGCCAAACATGTGAGTGCATTCGAGTTGAACAGCTGGTTGCAATAAAGTTGTGATCACCAGCTGGGTGCGATAGAGTTGACCAGATCGACTAGCTGGGTGCGATGGAGTTTACCTCTGTTCAATGTTGTATACATACTGGTGCTCCACTGCTTGGCGTTGTGTGCTAAACATGTGAGTGCATTAGAGATGAACAGCTGGTTGCATTAAATTTGTGATTGACCAGCTGGGTGCGATAGAGTTGACCAGATCGACCAGCTGGGCGCGACAGAGTTTATTGCAGTTAAATAGTTGTATACATACTGGTGCTCCACTGCTTGGCGTAGAGTGCCAAACATGTGAGAGCATTAGTGTTGAACAGCTGGTTGCAATAAAGTTGTGATCGACTAGCTGGGTGCGATGGAGTTGACCACTATCAAAGATTTGTATACATACCGGTGCACAACTGCTTGGTATAGTGTGCCAAACATTTGAGTGCATTAGAGTTGAACAGCTGGTTGCCATAAAGTTGTGATTGACCAGCTGGGTGTGCTAGAGTTGACCAGATCGACCAGCTGGGTGCGATGGAGTAAAGATTTATATACATACCTTGCACCACTGTTTGGCATAGTGTTCCAAACATGTGAGTGCATTAGAGTTGAACAGCTGGTTGCATTAGTGTTGATCAGATTGACCAGCTGGGTGCGAAAGAGATGCCCTGATTGACCCAATGAGAACAATAGAGTTGACTATATGCTTGCTCTATTGCTGCGTACTGCTTGTTATAACAAAACAGCTTAGTGCAATAGAATTGACCAAATGGCGATTATTTCTTCACCTATCAGTTGTTTTATCAATATAAAAAATACCTTTTTTTTATTTTTCTAGAATGCGGGAATAGTCACATCTGCCGTCCAAAGAAGTTCCTATACAACTGAAGAACAACTAAAAATTTTAGAGAAATTGAACAACCTAAACGTAGAAACGAGGTTAGATAAGTCAAATGTTGCTTTTAAAATAAATTTTTTTTCTTCCAGCAAAACAATTGGTGAAAAGCTTGTTAAGAATATAGGATTGTTCAAAAAGAAAAATGGAAGTATTAAGAATCTCGAAGATCTTCTGCAAGTCGCTGGTATTGGGCCGAAAACTCTGCGAACTTTATGCGCCAAATTATTGGATAAGAAGGAAGGAGAAGAAATCGTCAAAAAAACAAGATCGCGCTTGTCTCTAGTCACTCCTCAGCTTCAACCAAATACAGTAACTTTGATCTTTCCTTTTTTTTCAAATACAGTTTTGTTTTAGAGAATCCATGAATTCGTTTCTGTCAATATCGATGTCAATGCTGTCAGCTGGTCTCTGATCGACTGCAACAAAAAATATCTTATGGATTGGAGAGTCGATGAAATCGGTTTAAGTACTGATAGCAGTTCTGTCTTCCCTGTTTTTGACGTGGTTTGTAATTTATTTTTTTATCACCATATAGAGTAGCAGGATGCAATACAGTTGGCAAGACTGGTTAGCTTGCTGTAAATAGAATTGACCAGGTGCAATAGAGATTTTTAGGGCTTTGTATGCTGGTCAATGTGGTAAACTTGATTGCACTCAGCTGTTTTCACTACACCAAGCATTCAGCCGTAGTGCACCGGTGTACACACTGTCTAACTGCAGTCAACTCTATCACACACAGCTGATCAGGCTTGCCACCTTTATCACTCCTAGTTCGAGTTTGCACTGGTAGTTCAATGTCCAGTTGTAGAGCACATGTAAACAAAGCCATGACATATCTGTCAACTCCATCCAACTGCTCAACTTCATTACACCCAGCTGGTCGATCTTGTGAAGTCTACAACTTTGACCATATCAAACAGCTGGGTGCAATAAATTCGATAAGCAGGATGTGATGGAGTTGACATAGCACAGCTTGGCATGACAACTGTGTTGCCAACTTTTTGGCGTTTTCTAACTCATTAATCACACCCAGCTGATCAAGCTTGCCACCTTTATCACACCTACTTGTTCGAGTTTGCACTCTGCTGGTAGTTCAATGTCCAGCTTTAGAGCACAGTATGCTACAAAGCCATACAATCTCAGAGTCAACTCCATCATGTCCAACTGTTTTTCATTATACCCAGCTGGTCGATCTTGTGAAATCTCCAACTTAAGTTGACCATTTCAAACAGCTGGGTGCAATGAAGTAGACCATATCAAACAGCTGGGTGCAAAGAAGTTGACCAGTAGGATGTGATGGAGTTGACATAGCACGGCTTGGCATGACAACTGTGGTGCCAACTTTTTGGCGTTTTCTAACTCACTTATTTTAATAGGCAAGCAAAATAGGAACAATGATCAGGCTTGCCACCTCTTTAACACCTAGTTGTTCAAGTTGGCGCTCAGCTAGTAGTTTAATGTCAAGCTGTAGAGCACATGTAAAAAAAGCCATGATATCTCTGTGAACTCCATCGAACTGCTCAACTTCATTACACACAGCTGGTCGATCTTGTGAAATCTACAACTTTCACCATATCAAACAGCTGGGTGCAATAAAGTCGGCCAGTAGGAGTTGACATAGCATGGCTTGCCATTACTGTGGTCTATCGGCCAACTTTTCGGCGCTTTCTAACTTGTTTTTTTAATTAGGCAAGCAAAATAGAAACAAAAATTCCGAAAGCCGACTGGTATTTATTTGAAGAGCCACGGATGTTTTCGTCAAGCACCATCCAAAAAACGGCAGATTTCAACCACATGACATGCATCCTTTCAAGCCTCATTTTTTCCAGAAGTAAGAAAACATAAAAAATTAATTATTTAATTATTTTTTATTTCAGAAAGCGAAAATTTGTTGTTTCTTCGCCCTAAATTGGTCGAACGACATTTCCAAGCTTTGATCGGCAACGAGAAAGTTTCGCTCAGAAATTTCATCCACGACATCGCCGAACAGAAATTCAGCGTAAACTACAGCTCGCTTTTTATAAACAACGATTTGTATTCATATTATAAAACCAGCGATTCCTATTTTCAAGAACATCTCGCCAAATCCTGCCTTCAAGGGATAACTTTAATCGACAAAGTAATCAAAGATCACAAAATGTAGATTTTAAAATTTCGGTAACGTAATTTATTTCGTATACATTACAAAGAGGAAAGAAAAAACATTTTTTTTGTAAATTTTCTTTTTATTATTATTTACAATAACTATTTTCTTTTTAATATTTAACAATTTACTCAAAATTATTGCAAAAATACCAATCCATCTTGTTTTCAGAGCTAGGCTCTAAATTGTACTTAAAATAAAAATAAAAAGACACCTCGATTTTGTACCTTGAAAGCAACTCCCAGTTGAGGTGTAATAAAAATGGCACATAAAAATAATAAAAATAATAAAAGGACATGAAAAAAGCAGCACCCATAAAACAAAAATAAAAAAGGAAAAGTTCTATCACAGCATTTCTTTCAGTCCGATTATCCTTCTCTTACAAAGATGGATTGGCGTTAAGTTAAAAATTATAAAAATAATATTTTTACATATATACAAAATATACATAGACAGCATTTAATACATAGATCGGAAGAAACAAAAGAGATCATATAAAAGGAAAAAAAAATTTTTTTGCCGCAGTTGGCATGATTGTTCTGGCCGATGTCCTGAATGGAAAAAAAAAATATCACACAAATACCTATTAGGCACAAGTATTGCTAATAACTAATATTGCATTTGAGCTTGAAGCTTGAATAAACAAAAATAAAAAATAAAATTTAAAATAAACATTTTAACAATTTTATGCAGAGTTGGGCATATTCACTTTATCATAGCAATAGATTATTAATTTAAGGGGATATGAGGGTTTTATGGTTGCTTTGCACATATTTCGTTGTGAGCAACGGTTTTCGGTTTTTCCCTTTTATCTTGGAAACCGTCGCTCAAAACGAAAAAATGTCTTAAGTAAAAGTTGTAGCTACAGAAATTTACTACATAAAATATCTTATTGGTTTTTTCGGTCAGAGCAATATTTTAGGAGATATGAAGGTTTTATGTTTTCAGACAGGCTCTGTAGGATTATTAGTTTTAACCTCATAACCCCTTAAATATTGCTCTTACGCAAATAATGAATAAAGAAATTTTTGTAGGAAATCTTTGTACCTGCAACTTTTACTTAGGACATTTTTTCGTTTTGAGCGACGGTTTCCGAGATAGACGGGAAAAACCGAAAACCGTTGCTCACAACGAAAAATTGGCAAAGCAACTCACTTAAGAACCCTCATATCTCCTTAAGTATTGCTCTGACAAAAAAACCAATGAGGTCTTTTTTGTAGGAAATTTCCGTAGCTACGACTTTTACTTATGACGTTTTTCCGTTTTGAGCGACGGTTTCCGAGGTAGAAGGGAAAAACCGAAAACCGTTGTTAACAACGAAAAATTTGCAATGCAACCAACTTAAATACTTCCATATCTCCTAAAGTATTGCTCTGACGGAAAAAACTAATAACATATTTTATGTAGTAAATTTCAGTACCTACAACTTTTACTTAGGACATTTTTTCGTTTTGTGCGACGGTTTCCGAGATAGAAGGGAAAAACCGAAAACCGTTGTTAACAACGAAAAATTTGCAAAGCAACTCACTTAAAAACCATCATACCTCCTTAAAGAAAAGTATGAATTCAAGATAAAATATGAATACGCTCAACTCTGAAATATGAATACGCTCTGTATGTACAAAATATTTCACTGTCCACTGGAAATTCCCTGAGAAAACACGTTTAAAAACGAGGTAGGAATCATTTAGGATGCGGAAAATTTTGGCAGCACAAAAAATGGTTGGACCAAGAAGCTTTGGCCGATGCTTTCGATGTGCATGATAAAATTTTAGGCCAAAAAAAAGAGGACTTGTGAAAGACTTTAAAACGAAGATTATAGTAAGGCAGAAAAAAAAGCTTTTCGGTTTTATATATAAAAAAAGGAATGTGAGTCTTTAGGCACGGTATTTCAGCTATTGGACTAACGTTGTACTTTGAGGAGGGGGTTGGAGGAGTTGCGACATAGAGTATTGTTGTTGAAATGCGGCCGCAGCGGCTGCAGGGGTGTAACACTGGGGAAGATAAAGTTCAGGTTTGACAACCCCCTGCGGATGAGAGAGCGTCCGCCGTTTACCCGCGTGTGGGTTCATATGGTTGTCGACGTGACGTTTGAGTTCGGGCTCGGACGCGAACCGCCGGCGGCAGTTGGCCATTGGGCAGCAATACGGGCGGTCGCCTTGATGCGTTCGCGTATGTTGGTCTAAAATCGCTTTCTGACGGAAGTCCTTTCCACATTGCGAGCACTTGTAAGGTTTCTCGCCCGTATGTATCCTTTAAATAAAACATAAACAATTAGGAACTTTAAATAGTCAAATAGTAACAATAAAATACAGAGTGTCTACTATAAACATTTAGACAACATCTAAAGAAAAGGAGTTGGGTGCGACCTTGAGATAAAAATAGAACCCTTGAAAATTGAGATAACAAAAATAAGATTCAATCTTGTCAAGACATCGTACCTATAGCATTTGCAGGCATACCAACTGATTGGTAATAACCTTGACAGGCAAGCCATTATCGCGGTCTTATGTCATAACACTGATAAATCGGCACTTGTTGAATCTACACTGCTATATGCAGGCATGCCAATTGATTGGTAATAACCTTGACAGGCAAGCCATTATCGCGGTCTTATGCAGTCATAACACCATAGATCAGCACTTGTTGAATCTACACTGCTGTTAGCAGGCATGCCAACTGATTGGTAGTAACCTTGACAGACAAGCCATTATCGCGGTGTTATGCAGTCATAACACTGATAGATCAGCACTTGCTGAATCTACACTGCTATTTGCAGGTACGCCAACTGATAGGTAATAACCTTGACAGGCAAGCCATAATCGCAGTCTTATGCAGTCATAACACTGATAGATCAGCACTTGCTGAATCTACACTGCTATTTGCAGGCATGCCAACTGATTGGTAATAAACTTGACAGGCAAGCCATTATCGCGGTCTTATGCAGTCATAACACTGATAAATCGGCACTTGTTGAATCTACACTGCTGTTTGCAGGCATGCCAACTGATTGGTAATAACCTTGACAGGCAAGCCATTATCGCGGTCTTATAGAGTCATAACACTGATATATCGGCACTTGTTGAATCTACACTGCTGTCTGCAGGCATGCCAACTGATTGGTAGTAAACTTGACAGGCAAGCCATTATCAAGTCAATGTCTTTTGCAGTCTATACACTGATAGATCAGCAATTGTTAAATCTACACTGCTGCTGGCAGGCATGCCAAATGATTTCATGGTAACAACCTTGACTGGCAATAATAATCGCATAATCGCAGCAAGGTCTTATGCCGTCATGACCCTGAAAGATCGGCACTTGTAGAATCTACAGCACTGCTATTTGCATGCATGCCAACTGATTGTATGGTACATTATAACCTTGACAGGCAAGACATTATTGCGGTAATGTCTTACGCAGTCATCATCCTGGGAGATAGATCAGCACTTGTAGAATCTACAGCACTGCTATTTGCAGGCATGCCATTTCATGGTGTTAACTTGGACAGGTAAGCGATTATCTCGGCAATGTCTTATGCAGTCATAACCTTGATAGATCGGCACTTGTGGAATCTACAGCACTGCTATTTGCAGGCATGCCATTTCATGGTGTTGTTAACTTAGACAGGCAAGCAATTATCACGGTACTGTCTTACGCAGTCATCACCCTGGGAGATTCAGCACTTGTAGAATCTACAGCACTGCTATTTGCAGGCGTGCCAACTGATTGTATGGTACATAATAAGCTTGACAGGCAAGACATTATTGCGCTGTCATCTGGGAGATAGATCAGCACTTGTAGAATCCACAGCACTGCTATTTGCAGGCATGCCATATGGTGCTGTTAACTTAGACAGGCAAGTCATTATCACCGCAATGTCTTATGCAGTCATAACCTTGGGAGATAGATTAGAACTTATAGAATCTGCAGCACTGCTGTTTGCAGGCATGCCATTTCATGGTGTTGTTAACTTAGACAGGAAAGCGATTATCGCGGCAATGTCTTAATGCAGTCATAACCTTGATAGATCCGCAATTGTAGAATCTACAGCACTGCTATTTGCAAGCATGCCGTTTCACGGTATTAACAAGCAAGCCATTATCGCAGCAATGTCTTAGTATATGACTACTATCATTAGAAGATGGGTAGAATGGAACCTGCTGGTTTCTTCATTTTGAAGGCATGCCAACTGATTCCAAGGGTTGTATTTACAGGCTTGCCAATACTGCATGATAGTCGTACCTAATTTCAGGTCTAATCTTAACAAATAGGACAATTTCACTGATAAGTAGACACTCTGTATACAATAAAAGGCGCACACAATACAAAAATAGTTTTAGGACAAGAATATAAGGATAAACAAACAATTTAAAGGAAGACTTTTTTAAAAAACCCAATTGAAAAGATAAAAAAGCTTCATGTTTTAAATTGAAATTTCAAATGTGCAACAACCAAATAATAATTCACTCTTGAATATTTAAAAGTCAGTGACTTACTTTTTGTGTTGTGCAGCTCCTTTAGGGACAGTTAAAATAATTGTTAAAAAAAAATAGTAAAATAACAGAGGGAATTACTGTTTTTGAGATTTTGGTTATTACCGAACGTGTTGGTTGAGGATAGTACGCTGTCGGAAGTTCCGACCGCAGTAGAGGCAACCGTACGGTTTTTCATTTGTGTGTATCCGAAGATGCTGCGTAAGATGCGACTGCTGTCTGAACCGTTTACCGCATTCTGCGCACGGGTACGGACGAGATTCGATATGGATGCAGCCATGTTGAAGCAATGTCGACTTTTGTTTGAACTCCTTCTGGCATATAGGACATCGCACATACAGCGGCATACCAGCTTGCCGTCCATTCTGTATCATCTCCGGTATACCCTTCCCATTTTGGCCAATTATGCCATGCGCTACACCTACAAAATAATATAAAATAAGGCCATTTTTTCAACATACATTATACAAAATCTTCTTTGGCTTGAAGGGCAAAAGATTAAATCCGTCTAATCTATTTTGGGCACACTTCATTTTGAAGAAAAAGAAATCTTTTCCTTCTTAAAATTATTGATATACCTTCATCTTCGAAATGTCCGGCAGT
Source organism: Orius insidiosus (assembly GCA_014119065.1). Classification (NCBI taxonomy): domain Eukaryota; kingdom Metazoa; phylum Arthropoda; class Insecta; order Hemiptera; family Anthocoridae; genus Orius; species Orius insidiosus. Next base: position 50,652 of record JACGAQ010001157.1, on the reverse strand, counting down.
CGTGAGTCTTACGATAGTCTCGCGTTCCGAATCTTCCATTATTTTAAAGATCAAAGAGGGCAACATTTGAAAGGGAAATGTTTACGAAGTCATAGCGAAGGGGGGTTAAGAGAAAAATCAATACTTGATATTAATACAATACGAAGGAATCTCGCACCATACGTATGAATCTTCACAGTTTATTTTTATTTACTTTTTTTTTTATAAATAACAGCCATTAAACCTTTCCGAGTTTACAGAAATTGGAAGAAAAAAAAAAAAGAAATGTGAAAGGAAGAAAATGGTGGGGAGACGTGAGATGACGTCATAAACGGGGAATCTACGTCATCAAGTACAAACTGGTGAATCGTTTAAAAATAAACAAGAAACGTACGATGTTTCAACTTCAAGACTAGCCAAACCACGGGGGCGCTATATGCCAAATTGTTCCCTACTCCAATAAATTCTTTTTAATATAAGGAGTATTTGGTGAAAATTTGGTAAAGATTTGGTAAGATTTGGCAATAACGCATTAAGCAGAACTGGAGTCTGGGAGAAAGAATGTGGATGCTGGAAAGATTGTTTTTTTTATGCCCCCCTTCACCCTCCGCTTCAGAAGTAAGCGCTCTGCGTGGAAAAAAATCAAACCATGAGACGTCGCTGGTCGATAGAAAGAATACGAAAGAAATTAATGACACCCCGATAAAAAAACCCCCCCGCCGTCATTGAGGAGAAAAAGTCTAACAGAAAATCTGATGCCTTCAAGATTTTGTATGAAGAAAAGCGCTTTTCTTACCTTTGGCGTCTTTGAAGTAAGCTGGAAATTGGTTAATGGAACCGTCGGGGAAGCACTGCGCCCCTGGGTCGTGTTGACCGTCGAATCCTTGATGATGTGCTAGGCCTAGAAGAGCTTCTTTATTGTCACCAGGGAACGGCACATCTTGAGGCCAAAGCTGACCGTTTTTATACAGCAAATGCGGGCTCACATCTGCAAAAATAAGACTTCCATTCATAAAAAATTTACGTGCAAATTCGTAACATGCCCAAAATTCAATATGTACAGTCTTAAAAACGTGATTTTTTTCAGGCAGAGAGCCTATGGGGAGCCCAAATTTGTACAGCTAACTGATAATTACATAGAAACCACTACACCTGTTGCATCGTGTTGACCATGCAATGTGCATTAGGGTGCAATTAAAGGGCAAAAACTTTCAATTTATGGGAAAAGTTTTGTTTTGACAACGCCGCATATCTGATAGGTGTCAAAAAACGGTTTTTATAAGTTTTGAACAAATATCTCGAAAACTAATAGGTTTAGCGCAAAATTTATTAAGTATAAAAATAATTTAAATTGAATTTCCGACGAAAAAAATTAAGCACATAACTTTGCTAAAGTGAATGGTTTCGGAGTTACGAGCCGTCAAAAAGTGAGATGTAGCAATAACGTAATTTTTGAACATTTTAGGCGAATCGACAATGCCGTATATCTGATGGCCGGTGTCAAAGAACGGTTTTTATAAGTTTTGACCAAATATCTCGAAAACTAATAGGTTTAGCGCAAAACTTATTAAGTACAAAAATAATCTAAATTGAATTTCCGACAAAAACAATTAAGCACATAACTTTGCTTAAGTGAATGGTTTCGGAGGTACGAGCCGTCAAAAAGTGAGATTTAGCAATAACGTGATTTTTAGAACGAACATTTTAGGCGAAACGACAACGCCGAATATCTGATGGCCGGTGTCAAAGAACGGTTTTTGTAAGTTTTGACCAAATATCTCGAAAACTAACAGGTTTAGCGCAAAAGTTATTAAGTATAAAAATAATCTAAATTGAATTTCCTACAAAAAAATTAAGCACATAACTTTGCTAAAGTGAATGGTTTCGGAGTTACGAACCGTCAAAAAGTGAGATGTAGCAATAACGTGATTTTTAGAACATTTAAGGCGAATCGACAACGCCGTATATGTGATGGCCGGTGTCAAAGAACGGTTTTTATAAGTTTTGACCAAATGTCTCGAAAACTAATAGATTTAGCGCAAAAGTTATTAAGTATAAAAAAAAATCTAAATTGAATTTCCGACAAAAAAAATTTAGCACATAACTTTGCTAAAGTGAATGGTTTCGGAGTTACGAGCCGTCAAAAAGTAAGATTTAGCAATAACGTGATTTTTAGAACGAACATTTTAGGCGAATCGACAGCGCCGTATATCTGATGGACGGTATCAAAAAACGGTTTTTATAAGTTTTGACCAAATATCTCGAAAACTATTAGGTTTAGCGCAAAAATTATTAAGTATAAAAATAATCTAAATTGAATTTTCGACAAAAAGAATTTAGTACATAACTTTGCTAAAGTGGATGGTTTCGGAGTTACGAGCCGTCAAAAAGTGAGATATAGCAATAACGCGATTTTTAGAACGAACATTTTAGGCAAATCGACAACGCCGTATATCTGATGGCCAGTGTCAAAGAACGGTTTTTATAAGTTTTGAGCAAATATCTCGAAAACTAATAGGTTTAGCTCAAAAGTTATTAAGTATAAAAATAATCTAAATTGAATTTCCGACAAAAAGAATTTAGTACATAACTTTGCTAAAGTGAATGGTTTCGGAGTTACGAGCCGTCAAAAAGTGAGATTTAGCAATAACGCGATTTTTAGAACGAACATTTTAGGCGAATCGACAACGCCGAATATCTGATGGCCGGTGTCAAAGAACGGTTTTTATACGTTTTGACCAAATATCTCGAAAACTAATAGATTTAGTGAAAAACTTATTAAGTACAAAAATAATCTAAATCAAATTTCCTACAAAAAAATTAAGCACATAACTTTGCTAAAGTGAATGGTTTCGGAGTTACGAGCCGTCAAAAAGTGATATTTAGCAATAACGTGATTTTTAGAACGAACATTTTAGGCGAATCGACAACGCCGTATATCTGATGGCCGGTGTCAAAGAACGGTTTTTATAAGTTTTGACCGAATATCTCGAAAACTATTGGGTTTAGCGCTAAACTTATTAAGTACAAAAATAATCTAAATTGAATTTCCGACAAAAAAAATTTAGCACATAACTTTGCTAAAGTGAATGGTTTCGGAGTTACGAACCGTCAAAAAGTGAGATTTAGCAATAACGTGATTTTTTGAACGAACATTTTAGGCGAATCGACAACGCCGAATATCTGATGGCCGGTGTCAAAGAACGTTTTTTATAAGTTTTGACCAAATATCTCGAAAACTATTAGGTTTAGCGAAAAACTTATTAAGCACAAAAATAATCTAAATTGAATTTCCGACAAAAAGAATTCAGCACAACTTTGCTAAAGTGAATGGTTTCGGAGTTACGTGCCATCAAAAAGTGAGATTTAGCAAAACGTGATTTTTAGAACATTTTAGGCGAAACGACAACGCCGTATATCTGATGGCCGGGGTCAAAAAACGGTTTTTGTAAGTTTTGACCAAATATCTCGAAAACTAACAGGTTTAGCGCAAAAGTTATTAAGTATAAAAATAATCTAAATTGAATTTCCTACAAAAAAAATTAAGCACATAACTTTGCTAAAGTGAATGGTTTCGGAGTTACGAACCGTCAAAAAGTGAGATGTAGCAATAACGTGATTTTTAGAACATTTAAGGCGAATCGACAACGCCGTATACAGGGTGTCCGGAAACACATGGCAAGCGTCTGGGAGAGCGTTAAAAAGTGGTTTTACGAAAAAAAGTTAAATGTAAACCCCCCTTAATTTCAATCAAAGAATTTGATGGTGTAGTTTAAAATCCGCCTGGATATACAGGGTGTCCCAGACACAACCTAACTTCGTTATTTCAAATGAGAACCCCTATTTTTTATTTCAGATTCGTAATCTACGCAAAATTTCAAGTAGATTTGAGTACTCATATGACGATTTTGGACAACTTTTAAAAAATGTCAAATTTAGCGTTTTTTGCTCTAAAATCCGTTAAAATTGACCTAGGAGACTCGTTTTTTTTTTAATTCCACTTATTTTTTCCCGAAAATCCAACTGTCTCAAATTTGAGCATCTTCGCATTCAGCATCACGAGATTTCGTCGCTAATGGCCTTTTTTCAAGTTAGAACCCAAATTTTTAGTTCAGAAATGAAAATTAGCACTTGTTGAAAGGAATTTTTCTTTCGGACCACAAATTTTGAAAGAGCTACAGCGTCTTTTGTGTTTATGCATCAAAAATTAAAATTCCGTCAACAAATCGCTAATTTCCATTTTTGAAGTATGGAATTTGGAGTTAAACTTGAAAAAAGGCCATTAGCGACGAAATCTCGTGATGCTGAATGCGAAGATGCTCAAATTTGAGACAGTTGGATTCTTCGGGAAAAAATAAGTGGAATTTTAAAAAAAACGAGTCTCCTAGGTCAATTTTAACGGATTTTAGCGCAAAAAAACGCTAAATTTTGACATTTTTTAAAAGTTGTCCAAAATCGTCATATGAGTACTCAAATCTACTTGAAATTTTGCGTAGATTACGAATCTGAAATAAAAAATAGGGGTTCTCATTTGAAATAACGAAGTTAGGTTGTGTCTGGGACACCCTGTATATTCAGGCGGATTTTAAACTACACCATCAAATTCTTTGATTTAAATTAAGGGGGGTTTACATTTAACTTTTTTTCGCAAAACCACTTTTTAACGCTCTCCCAGACGCTTGCCATGTGTTTCCGGACACCCTGTATGTGATGGCCGGTGTCAAAGAACGGTTTTTATAAGTTTTGACCAAATGTCTCGAAAACTAATAGATTTAGCGCAAAACTTATTAAGTACAAAAATAATCTAAATTGAATTTCCGACAAAAAAAATTAAGCACATAACTTTGCTAAAGTGAATAGTTTCGGAGTTACGAGCCGTCAAAAAGTGAGATTTAGCAATAACTAGTACATGATTTTTAGAACGAACTACAAGTTTCCAAATCAGATTCCCTTTAAAATGAGCCTACTATGGACTCCGTCAGATTAATAGTACGCTTGTAAAAATATTTGATCAAATATTATGAAAGCCGCATTTCGGCGAGAACGCGCAGTATCACTCAACATGGGCGTTTTCAAATGACTTTTTCCACGAATTAAAAGGGCCTAATTGCATTTTACTGGCGGGTTTGAAGGGAAGAGACATGCGGTAAAAAAATAAAACTTGGGACACAAAACAAAAATTCGTGACACACCAACTTAGGCCTACCCTTTCCGTTTACAGGTACTCGAATGTCTCGTTTATCATGACTCACATCGAGAAAATGCTTATGATTCGATTTTTTATTCGAAGATCCGAAATCTGTAAAAATATTAACGATTTTGTATCTAGCGGGGACGTTTTTTGGTGGATAAGAATGAATTTTGGTTACCTGAATGGATTCTGAGGTGTTGGTTGAGGATAGCGCGTTGCCGGAAGGTCCTTTCGCAGTAGACGCACGCGAACGGTTTTTCGTTGGCGTGTATCCGAAGATGCTGCGTGAGGTGGGACTGCTGTCTGAACCTCTTTCCGCATTCGGTACATCCGTAGGGACGTGAGTCCGTATGTATCCTTTCGTGCTGAAGCAACGTCGATTTCTGCTTAAAGTCTTTTCCGCAGGTCAAACACTTGAAAAGCCTCAACTCCCCATTTTTCCCCATAGACTGCGAGTTATTCGAGCCCTTCAGACCATTACTAAGAAGATCCGGCATTCCTGGTCGAAACACTTATTTAAGAGAAAGAATTAAAAATGGTTTGTGTTTGAAAAATTTACCTGAATGGAAGTCTTGATCGCCGGGATTTAAAGATGTAAGTACCATTGGTTGCTTTAGATAAGACATGAATGTCGTCGGTGATAGTATTTGATGGCGAGATGGAGCATAGTAGCCGTTAGTGTTCGTCCCTAAATCACAGGGCATATCTTGCGTGTTGTTCTCATGGTCACCATTGGTGGCTTCTTCTACAGAAATGATAAATTTTGGCGTTTAAATTGCTGCGTGTTACCTGGAAGACTGTTGGCGGGAGTGTTTCGTTGTGGATAAGGAGGTGATGGACTCGCTTGCTGTATAGGAGTCGCCGATTCTTGAGGGCTTCCGGCAAACGGTTCGCTCCATTCTCCGCTTCCGTTCTGCGTCGGAGGCGGTGGCGGAGGAGGCGGATTACCGTTTTGTGCCGGAGGTGGCGGCGGGGGAGCTCCAGCGTTACCATTAGGAGGAGTTCCACCGCCGCCTCCCGAACTGCTAACAGGTACCGTCGTACCGTTCGGCCCATGTCCATCTTTGTTGTACACAACATAAGGTGCGCCTGCATCTACTCAAAAGGATTACACTTTTTACGATTCTAACCAATCTATGCTTACCTTGAGCTATACAATACATGAACTGGCGAGGTACTTTCAGGCCTGCTGCTAGGCATGCGGCAAAGGAGGCTGAAAAATTGATGGCCATCTTTGTGCATTACAATCTGAAAAACCAACAAAATTCAGGGTTATCATGGAGGCATTTGAAGGGATGAAAACAGGAAGACGAGACTACAAAAATTTGCCCCCGAGCAGGACTCGAACCCGCATCTCCAGAATAGATCTCCGCTGTACTAACCATTACACCATCGAGGACGAGTACGGCTAAAAATGCCTTTTGACACGTCGGTGCAACTTCGCTAAAGCCCAAAAATTGAGGACGGAGCGGATAAAAGCAGGGGTACCAATGTTCCATATATAGCAGTATAATCAACATGTCTGACGTAATTTAAATTTGAAGGGATGAAAACAGGAAGGAAGATGAGACTACAAAAATTTGCCCCCGAGCAGGACTCGAACCCGCATCTTCAGAATAGATCTCCGCTGTGCTAACCAGTACACCATCAACGGCAAAAAATGCCTTTTGACACGTCGGTGCAACTTCGCTAAAGCCCAAAAATTGAGGACGGAGCGGATAAAAGCAGGGGTACCAATGTTCCATATATAGCAGTACAATCAACATTTCTGACGTAATTTAAATTTGAAGGGATGAAAACAGAAAGGAAGAAGAGACTACAAAAATTTGCCCCCGAGCAGGACTCGAACCCGCACCTTCCGAATAGATCTCCGCTGTGCTAACCATTACACCATCAACGGCAAAAAATGCCTTTTGACACGTCGGTGCAACTTCGCTAAAGCCCAAAAATTGAGGACGGAGCGGATAAAAGCAGGGGTACCAACATATAGCAGTATAATCAACATGTCTGACGTAATTTAAATTTGAAGGGATGAAAACAGGAAGGAAGATGAGACTACAAAAATTTGCCCCCAAGCAGGACTCGAACCCGCATCTTCAGAATAGATCTACGCTGTGCTAACCATTACACCATCGAGGACGAGTACGGCAAAAAATGCCTTTTGACACGTCGGTGCAACTTCGCTAAAGCCCAAAAATTGAGGACGGAGCGGTTAAAAGCAGGGGTACCAATGTTCCATATATAGCAGTATAATCAACATTTCTGACGTAAACTAAATTTGAAGGGATGAAAACAGGAAGGAAGATGAGACAACAAAACTTGCCCCCGAGCAGGACTCGAACCCGCATCTCCAGAATAGATCTCCGCTGTGCTAACCATTACACCATCGAGGACGAGTACGGCAAAAAATGCCTTTTGACACGTCGGTGCAACTTCGCTAAAGCCCAAAAATTGAGGACGGAGCGGATAAAAGCAGGGGTACCAATGTTCCATATATAGCAGTATAATCAACATTTCTGACGTAAACTAAATTTGAAGGGATGAAAACAGGAAGGAAGATGAGACTACAAAAATTTTCCCCCGAGCAGGACTCGAACCCGCATCTCCAGAATAGATCTCCGCTGTGCTAACCATTACACCATCGAGGACGAGTACGGCAAAAAATGCCTTTTGACACGTCGGTGCAACTTCGCTAAAGCCCAAAAATTGAGGACGGAGCGGATAAAAGCAGGGGTACCAATGTTCCATATATAGCAGTATAATCAACATTTCTGACGTAAACTAAATTTGAAGGGATGAAAACAGGAAGGAAGATGAGACTACAAAAATTTTCCCCCGAGCAGGACTCGAACCCGCATCTCCAGAATAGATCTCCGCTGTGCTAACCATTACACCATCGAGGACGTGTACGGCAAAAAATGCCTTTTGACACTCCACGTCGGTGCAACTTCGCTAAAGCCCAAAAGTTGAGGACGGAGCGGATAAAAGCAGGGGTACCAATGTTCCATAGCAGTATAATCAACCTACGAACACGGCAAAAAATCTAATTTACAGAAGAGATGAAAACAGGAAGGAAGAAGAGACTACAAAAATTTGCCCCAAGCAGGACTCGAACCCGCATCTCCAGAATAGATCTCCGCTGTGCTAACCATCGAGGACGAGTACGGCAAAAAATGCCTTTTGACACTCCACGTCGGTGCAACTTCGCTAAAGCCCAAAAATTGAGGACGGAGCGGATAAAAGCAGGGGTACCAATGTTCCATATATAGCAGTATAATCAACATTTCTGACGTAATTTAAATTTGAAGGGATGAAAACAGGAAGGAAGATGAGACTACAAAAATTTGCCCCCGAGCAGGACTCGAACCCGCATCTTCAGAATAGATCTCCGCTGTGCTAACCAGTACACCATCAACGGCAAAAAATGCCTTTTGACACGTCGGTGCAACTTCGCTAAAGCCCAAAAATTGAGGACGGAGCGGATAAAAGCAGGGGTACCAATGTTCCATATATAGCAGTACAATCAACATTTCTGACGTAATTTAAATTTGAAGGGATGAAAACAAAGGAAGAGAGACTACAAAAATTTGCCCCCGAGCAGGACTCGAACCCGCACCTTCCAGAATAGATCTCCGCTGTGCTAACCATTACACCATCAACGGCAAAAATGCCTTTTGACACGTCGGTGCAACTTCGCTAAAGCCCAAAAATTGAGGACGGAGCGGATAAAAGCAGGGGTACCAACATATAGCAGTATAATCAACATTCTGACGTAATTTAAATTTGAAGGGATGAAAACAGGAAGGAAGATGAGACTACAAAAATTTGCCCCCGAGCAGGACTCGAACCCGCATCTCAGAATAGATCTCCGCTGTGCTAACCATTACACCATCGAGGACGAGTACGGCAAAAAATGCCTTTTGACACGTCGGTGCAACTTCGCTAAAGCCCAAAAATTGAGGACGGAGCGGATAAAAGCAGGGGTACCAATGTTCCATATATAGCAGTATAATCAACATTTCTGACGTAAACTAAATTTGAAGGGATGAAAACAGGAAGGAAGATGAGACTACAAAAATTTGCCCCGAGCAGGACTCGAACCCGCATCTCCAGAATAGATCTCCGCTGTGCTAACCATTACACCATCGAGGACGAGTACGGCAAAAAATGCCTTTTGACACGTCGGTGCAACTTCGCTAAAGCCCAAAAATTGAGGACGGAGCGGATAAAAGCAGGGGTACCAATGTTCCATATAGCAGTATAATCAACATTTCTGACGTAAACTAAATTTGAAGGGATGAAAACAGGAAGGAAGATGAGACTACAAAAATTTTCCCCCGAGCAGGACTCGAACCCGCATCTCCAGAATAGATCTCCGCTGTGCTAACCATTACACCATCGAGGACGAGTACGGCAAAAAATGCCTTTTGACACGTCGGTGCAACTTCGCTAAAGCCCAAAAATTGAGGACGGAGCGGATAAAAGCAGGGTACCAATGTTCCATATATAGCAGTATAATCAACATTTCTGACGTAAACTAAATTTGAAGGGATGAAAACAGGAAGGAAGATGAGACTACAAAAATTTCCCCGAGCAGGACTCGAACCCGCATCTCCAGAATAGATCTCCGCTGTGCTAACCATTACCATCGAGGACGTGTACGGCAAAAAATGCCTTTTGACACTCCACGTCGGTGCAACTTCGCTAAAGCCCAAAATTGAGGACGGAGCGGATAAAAGCAGGGGTACCAATGTTCCATAGCAGTATAATCAACTACGACGCAAAATCTAATTTGAAGAGATGAAAACAGGAAGGAAGAAGAGACTACAAAAATTTGCCCCCAAGCAGGACTCGAACCCGCATCTCCAGAATAGATCTCGTGCTAACCATCGAGGACGAGTACGGCAAAAAATGCCTTTTGACACGTCGGTGCAACTTCGCTAAAGCCCAAAAATTGAGGACGGAGCGGATAAAAGCAGGGGTACCAATGTTCCATATATAGCAGTATAATCAACATTTCTGACGTAATTTAAATTTGAAGGGATGAAAACAGGAAGGAAGATGAGACTACAAAATTTGCCCCCGAGCAGGACTCGAACCCGCATCTCCAGAATGGATCTCCGCTGTGCTAACCATTACACCATCGAGGACGAGTACGGCAAAAAATGCCTTTTGACACGTCGGTGCAACTTCGCTAAAGCCCAAAAATGAGGGGAGCGAGAAAAGCAGGTAAAATATACAGTATCAAGCATTGCGTATCAAATGTTCCATATATAGCAGTATAATCAACATTTCTGACGTAATAGTATGTACATAGATTTGGCTTAAACAGTATACCCTTGGATCAATCCATCATTGCTTTCCTAACTCAAATACGCTTTATCAAAACAAGGGGGTAACGAACTCCAGAATAAAATTGTTTTCAAACAGTTTAAAAAAGAAGAAATAAAAAAAAGAAAGAGAAAGGAAAATACGGTTGTAAAAAAGAGAGAAAAAAAAAGACGGCGTCCGCTATGAAATAGAAGAATCTTCTTTGGGTCAGAAAATAAAAAGGAGGGAAAAAAAAGAAGAATCTAGCGTGGAAGGAGAGGAATAAAAATAGTCTCAAGTGGGAGACGTTTTCGGGTTTGGGGAGTGGTGAAGACGCGGGACGGAGAAGCCGAGAGGCCTATTGACATGATGGTACCATGACCTAGGTTTTAAAAGCATTATCTCAAGACGCGTGCGAACTCGTCCGTTTTTTTCAATTACGTAACTTTTATTCTCTTTCACAAGGCACAATTAAACCGTTAGCGCGTGCGAGTTGTCGGCTTTGAAAGTCTGCATAAGTGAACCCTTTATCAACATTGCTAATGTCCTTAATCAGGCAAGACGCTTGAGAAAATTCAAGGTCATTTAGTGGCTAACAAAAAAAAAAGTTAATATCCTTCATGGGTTTGATTCGGCGTAATAGCCAAAAAGAGTTGAGGTGCCCTGAAATGCTGAGCGAAATTGTCGAATATGTGAGAGTAGGAGCCTCTGGCAAAGGCAGTCTACGAATTCAAGGCCAAGGACGCGGCGGGTTCTCTCCGTCTCGCTCGTATCTCGAGACAAAGGAGGGAGAGAGAGAGAGAAAAAAAAAGATTCAAGGTTAGCCTCATGGATTTTACAGCCTCCCCCTGATAAACTCTACCCTTTTTTTAATCATTCAGTAAAGCGCACAGGAAAACGCAGAAAAACTGTACATCTGCACTTCATAAAGTATTAAGCTTTATGGTGTTTTTTTCTACAAACTCAAGGCTCCTATAAAACAACGGCTCGATCCTTAATAATCCCATAAAGATCCATTCGTAACGGCTTTGTGAAAGCAAAATGTAATTATTGACAGCAATAAATGCTGCCATGAAAAGGTCTGCTTTCGTCTCATATTAAATTTCATTATCCATCAAACTGGAACGTTTCTCTTCTTCATAAATCTGTCGGACTGGACCACTAAGCAGGAAGCCTTCTGCAGAACCTAAAAACTGGGACATAAAAATCATAGTTTTTGGGGTTGCCATCGCGATTTCGACGAAGAAAAGAGTCACTATTGAATATCAAAGCTGTTTTTTGGGGCTCGGTCGTGGAGAAATTACTTTTAAGTAGCAAAGCAATGGAGTAACTGATCCTTAAGATGGTAGAGCAGGATCTTCTTTATCTACAGCAGACTCTCTGGTAGTTAAAAAACTAGCCAGAGGTAGGAGTATTCTAGAAAGACGCTATCTTGAGGGGTGATTTTGACTCCATGGTGTCTGACCCTCAAGAAGGAATTTTAAAGCGAAAGGTTATGGTTCTGAAGCCATCTTGAAACCTTCTTCAGACATGAAAAAACCAATCAAAATAGAAATCACAGCACAAAATAGAGTCTTTCTAGAATACTACTTTTAGTAGCAAAGTAATGGAGTAACTGATTCTTAAGATGGCAGAGCAGGAACTTCTTAATCTACAGCAGACACTCTGGTAGCTAAAAAACGGAGGTTCCTCTGGTGTTTTATGCTAAACCAACTGATCTTTTGGTATCAAAAGGAATATTCAACAAAGAACTCTATCTTGAGGGGTGATTTTGACTCCATGGTGTCTGACCCTCAAGAAAGATTTTAAAGCGAAAGGTTATGGTTCTGAAGCCATCTTGAAACCTTCTTCAGACATGAAAAAACCAATCAAAATAGAAATCACAGCACAAGAAGTTTTATATTGAATAAAAGGCGAAGAATGGCGAGTTCCAGGTGTTTCGTTTGAGGGACGTTTCGGCGTTTTTCGAGAACTTCCATGAACTGCGACCTTGTCTGTCTGTCAAGGACGCGGCGTTTTATAAACAGGCTCACGGATTTGATTTTTTCTCTCTCTCTTTCTATCTCCGTCTTCTCCCCCTCTATGCTCCGAGTTTTTAGAACTTTATTTCGAGACGGGTACGGGGCAAAAGAAGTTTTTATAACGTAAATTTTTAAAAAAAGCAGGAAGACTTTGATGTTACGGTTGAAATGAAGCCAAGAAGGAACTCTCGGACAAATATACGTCCATAGAAAAATTAATTACTTTAGAAATAAACTCTTCCTCAAAAGGAATTAGGTATCAAAGATCCCGCAGACGAAAGCAACCCCAAAAAAACCTGCACTTGAAGAACCCAGGAAAAGCAAATATGATATAGAATACTGCAGTAGCAGTATCGTCTTCTATATCAGCCTCCAAAGGAATAAATTGTTCACACATTCTTCCTGCTCTTAAGGAAGTTTTGGCTATGGCATCTTAAGAATCAACTCAGATCCTGTAACTGCTCTGAGACTAAAAGCTACTGCGTAGCTGAAGATTTCTGCTCTGAAATCTTAAGAATCTTCAAGAATAATCAGTTTATATGTCTTCAAAGGAAGTTATTTTATCCTTTGTCCAAAAATGTCTCCACTTCTCAAGGTCACTTGACCACACAGTTCCGTCGGGGCTAACTCCAGACAGTTTCCTTACATGCCAGTGGCTCTGGCATCTTAAGAATCGACTCCAGCTGATGTTGTAACTGCTCTGAGACTAAAAGCTACTGCAGATTTCTGCTCGGAAATCTTAAGAATCTTCAAGAATAATCGGTTTATATGACTTCAAAGGAAGTTATTGTTATCCTTTGTCCAAAAATGTCTACACTTCTCAAGGTCACTTGACCACACAGTTCCGTCGGGGCTAACTCCAGACAGTTTCTTTACATGCCAGTGGCTCAAGCATCTTACGGAGTTACTCCAGCTGATGCTGTAACTGCTCTGAGACTAAAAGCTACTGCAGATTTCTGCTCGGAAATCTTAAGAATCTTCAAGAATAATCAGTTTATATGTCTTCAAAGGAAGTTTTTGTTATCCTTTGTCCAAAAATGACTCCACTTCTCAAGGTCACTTGACCACACAGTTCCGTCGGGGCTAACTCCAGACAGTTTCTTTACATGCCAGTGGCTCAGGCATCTTAAGAATCAACTCCAGCTGATGCTGTAACTGCTCTGAGACTAAAAGCTACTGCAGATTTCTGCTCGGAAATCTTAAGAATCTTCAAGAATAATCAGTTTATATGTCTTCAAAGGAAGTTATTGTTATCCTTTGTACAAAAATGTCTCCACTTCTCAAGGTCACTTGACCACGCAGTTCCGTCGGGGCTATCTCCAGAAAGTTTAAAAATAAAGGACTCAACATTTTTCTCTTTCTCTCTCGAAATTCGTGGAAATTCCGTATTTTCCCATTGGGGGAGGCACTGTTGATTTTATTTCGTGATAAAAAAACAAATTTTCCATTAGTGCCGGCGGGTTGGCGGAGGAGTAAAAAAAATATTTTAAAAAAGCAAGAGGAAAAGAGACCGTAGGGTGGAAATTTAAAGTAAACATCCACCGTCCCTTATAAAAACACTATTCTAATTTTTTTTTTCTCTCTGGCTTCTCGGAGCTTTTCTATCCCCGAAGAATAATTTGTCTTCCCAGATCCCATATGGAACCCTGGAATTTTTTCTTCCTTCTAATAAAACATTTTTTTTTTGTTATAAAAATTATAAAATCATTACGTAATTTTCTTTTTTCTCCAGTAGCTCATTATGAAATTTGGTTTTTTTGCTGAGTACTAAAATAGTTCGCTAAAATGGAACCGTGAAAGACAATAAAATTCAAATCAAGCGGATTTTTAAACCATAAAGATTGGACCAAAGAATTCTTGACATATAGATAGATTTTGCTATTGCTCTTTCTAGATAGTTCTGCTAGTGGAGAACTTATTAGGTAGTGGAGAAACTCTTTTAAGTAGCAAAGCAATCGAGTAGCTGATTCTTAAGATGACAGAGCAGGAACTATCTACAGCATTGAGTTCAGGTAGATAGAAAACTAGCCAGTGGTTCCTCTGGTGATAAGACTGAAAGTTTTTTGCTAAGAAGACAGCGGTTATTGCGATTTTCTTAAGCTTCCAGAGAGTTATCTCAATTGAAGAGATGGGCACTGATGTCTCCACGCATGGGACGAATAAATGGCCTACTTCATGAGGCTTTTGATGGTGTCGGAGAATCTACAGAAACTACAGCAGAATCTTAAGTTAGCAGGAATCTGCTTCCGCTGTTGATTCTTAGGATGTCAAAGCTTCATTATTTGGAAAACGAATCTGAGAATTGAGGGCGCTAGACCTCGTGAGGCTTTTGATGGTGTCAGAGAATCTACAGAAACTACAGCAGGAATCTACTGCATCCGCTGTTGATTCTTAAGATGTCAAAGCTTCATTATTTGGAAATTGAATCTGAGAATTGAGGGCGCTAGACTTCGTGAGGCTTTTGATGGTGTCAGAGAATTTACAGAAACTATAGCAGGAATCTACTGCATCCGCTGTTGATTCTTAAGATGTCAAAGCTTCATTATTTGAAAAACGAATCTAAGGATTGTGGGCGCTAGACTTCGTGAGGCTTTTGATGGTGTCAGAGAATCTACAGAAACTATAGCAGGAATCTACTGCATCCGCTGTTGATTCTTAAGATGTCAAAGCTTCATTATTTGGAAAACGAATCTAAGGATTGTGGGGGCTAGACTTCGTGAGGCTTTTGATGGTGTCAGAGAATCTACAGAAACTACAGCAGAATCTTAAGATAGCAGGCATCTGCATTCGTTGTTGATTCTTAAGATGTCAACGCTTCATTATTTGGAAAACCAATCGGAGGATTGTGGGCGCTAGAAGAAAAATCTTTAGATAACAAGACTACTGCAGATTTTCTTCTCTTCCAGAGAGTTATCTCAATTGAAGAGATGGACACTGATGCCTACACGCATGGGACGAATAAATGGTTTACTTCATGAGGCTTTTGATGGTGTCGGAGAACCTACAGAACTACAGCAGAATCTTAAGATAACAGGAACCTGCATCCGCTGTTGATTCTTAAGATGTCAAAGCTTCATTATTTGGAAAACTAATTGGAGGGTTGTGGGCGCTAGAAGAAAAATCTTTAGCTAAGAAGACTACTGCAGATTTTTTTCTCTTCCAGAGAGTTATCTCAATTAAAAGCCGTGGACACTGATGCCTCCACGCATGGGAAGAATAAATTGCCTACTTCGTCAGATGTCAGAGAACCTTCAGAAACTATAGCAGAATCTTAAGATAGCAGGAATCTACTGCATCCGCTGTTGATTCTTAAGCTTCTAATTGAAGAACCGGCCGGTAAACTATTCGAAACGTTCGGGATAAGTGCCATAAGACATTCGGCCAATACTTTACTGTTGAAAATTTGAACGTGAAATTTTTAAAACATTTTTTTCTTTCTACATTGTCATCTCACAAAGAGTTTTCCAGAGCGAATTTGTTGTGGAAGAGGCGGCAAAAATAGAACGGGATGGGATATAAAAAAACACGAGAGAGAAAATGAAGGCTTCGCTTAGACCCCCGAAGCAAAAAACGAGAAAAACCGCGCATGACCAAATATAAAAGGAGAGCTCCCGTTTTTTTCTCCCTTTAATTTTTTTTTTGTTCATCCCTCTTCCTTCTCTCTAATTCATCCCTGTCCACGTATAAAAACTGGGAGAGAGAGATAGAAAAAAATTTTTAATCAAGAGTCTGATAAAAAATTTTATATGAAGGGTGTGGTTTTATTTTTAAGAAATAATTTATGAATGCAAAAAAAATCTATTGATAGATTTGTGAGGAGGATAGATTCACAGGGGGACGCTGGTGATCATCAGACAGGGGTGCCAACTAATTAAAATTTATTACCGGTGATAACTTTTTTTTTTCTTCCGCGGATGTAAACAAAACGTACTCACATGGTTTGATTAGGTTGAATATTGCGGTCGGCGCGGGTGGGGGATTTTATTTCGGGCCCTACGAGGAGCTCTCCGGCCGAGACATCGCTGTAAACTGAAGCGTTCGTGGTCCCCTCTCCCGAGTTGCCGAGTCGCTGGGACGTTCGGGGAATCGAATCGATAGGGGCCGTCTAGACATGGCCAACCGTGCCCGGCCTGTACACTCTGTCTCCCACTCCG
Organism: Orius insidiosus; assembly: GCA_014119065.1. Lineage (NCBI taxonomy): Eukaryota > Metazoa > Arthropoda > Insecta > Hemiptera > Anthocoridae > Orius > Orius insidiosus. Next base: position 33,997 of record JACGAQ010001157.1, on the reverse strand, counting down.
GCCCGAATTTGAACCATTTTTTTCCTTTCTTTCAAATGTCGCCTTTTTTCTTATATCAAATTTTATTTTTCTCAATTGTGACAATAGTTTGCCAGATAAGCAATGGTCCTTTTTGAAACATCTATTTTCGGATCAAGCCCGGCTGCCAAACGATGCAAATGATGCCACCGCTGCTGATGCTTCTGACTCTGCAGAGCTCAAATCGTTGTGCTCGAAAGAACTTGAAGAAGCTTTTTCGCTTTCGCTACTTTCAACTTCCTCAATGAGAAGTTATTGTATTACCCTCAATGCACGGTTCTTGGGGTCTTTTAGACTGTATCCGTTGCAGGCACTGCAGAGCTGAAAGCCATCTTGAGCTCATCAGAACTCGATGCAGCTCTCCACAAAATTTGAACTTTCTCAATGAGAAATTATTGAATTAACCTCCACGTACGGTTCTTGGGTGTCTTTTCGGCTGCAGCTGAATTTTGATTTTTCAGTGCCCACTGCAGGCACAGAGCTGAAAGTCAACATTTGCTTATCAGAACTCGAAGCAGCTCTCCACAAAATTTGAAATTTCTCAATGAGAAATTATTGTATTACCCTTCATGTACGATTCTAGGGGGTCTTTTAGACTGTATCCGCTGCAGGCACTGCAGAGCTGAAAGCCATCTTGAGCTCATCAGAACTCGAAGCAGCTCTCCACAAAATTTGAACTTTCTCAATGAGAATTATTGTATTACCCTCCATGTACGGTTCTAGGGGGTCTTTTATACTGTATCCGCTGCAAGCACTGCCGAGCTGAAAGCCATCTTGAGCTCATCAGAACTCGAAGCAGCTCTCCACAAAATTTGAACTTTCTCAATGAGAAATTATTGTATTACCCTTCGTGTACGGTTCTAGGGGGTCTTTTAGACTGTATCCGCTGCAGGCACTCCAGAGCTGAAAGCCATCTTGAGCTCATCAGAACTCGAAGCAGCCTCCACAAAATTTGAACTTTCTCAATGAGAAGTTATTGTATTACTCTTCATGTACGGTTCTAGGGGGTCTTTTAGACTGTATCCGCTGCAGGCACTGCAGAGCTGAAAGCCATCTTGGGCTCATCAGAACTCGAAGCAACTCTCCACAAAATTTGAAATTTCTCAATGAGAAATTATTGTATTAACCTCCATGTACGGTTCTAGGGGGTCTTTTAGACTGCAGCTAAATTTTTATTTTTCAGTACCTGCTGCAGGCACTGCAGAGCTGTAATGCCAACTTGAGCTCATCAGAACTCGAAGCAGCCTCCACAAAATTTGAACTTTCTCATTTAGAAGTTATTTATTACCCTCCAGATACAGTTCTTGGGGGGTCTTTTAGACTGCAGCTGAATTTTTATTTTTCAGTACCCACTACAGACACTGCAGAACTGAAAGCCATCTTCTGCTAATCAGAAGTCGAAGACGCTTTTTCGCTTTTGCAACAAAATTTGAACTCCCTCAATGAGAAGTTATGGTATTACTCTCCATGTACGGTTCTTGGGGGTCTTTTAGACTGCAGCTGAATTTTATTTTTCAGTACCTGCTGCAGACACTGCAGAGCTGAAAGCCATCTTGTGCTCATCAGAACTCGAAGCAGCTCTCCACAAAATTTACTCAATGAGAAGTCATTGTTTACCCTCTACAGTACTTGGATTCCAGTCCTCGTATAAGAAACAGTGATGAAAGCCATCTTGAGCTCATCAGAACTCGAAGCAGCTCTCCACAAAATTTGAAATTCTCCCATCAGATTCTCTGTAGTGACGGCCGCCCTACGCAATGTTCATCAATTTTTTTTCTCTTTCGATAGTTGGGAGAAAATGCTGTCTATTCACCGCCGTTTTGTGTGGCCTGGCTGGGCGAAGGCTTTTTTTTTTCTACCGTTCTGTCGAAGCTTCGGGGGCTGCTGAAGACTAGGACGTTTTGACGGAAAAATAAATAAAAGTAAATACTTAAAGAGCGGTCGGGGGTCTTCCCGGAAGGCGGAAACCCAGTGAGCAAAATAAAAGTGAATGAATGGAGTAGTTGTAACGAAAAAAAAAATGAAGAAGTTAAAAAAACGGGCGGGAGAAAAAGACGAGCCTAGTATAAAAAGAAAAAAAGACTTAAAAAGAGAATTTTTGAAAGGGAAGAAGACCGTTTTGTGGTCTTAAGACGGCCGAGGGAATAAAAGAGGAGTTGACTTGGTCAGTTCTGACCTTGACGCTTATTTTTCAAGAAGCACGCCGTGGACTCGCCTACCACGAGAAAACCGGCTTGATTTATAAAAAAAAGCCTTCTAAACCTCTTTTACAATCAATAATTTAAAATAAATCTTAAAGCTCAAGAAGTCGATTCCTTTTTCCTCGTATGATATAGGTCGCATGTTTTTAAATATATTTTTTTTAATCGTTGGCGGAGGTTATGATGAGATAACCCGTCGATAGCCTCAGTGCAGTATCGAAAAATGCATTGGAAGAAGCCAAAAATAGCGTGAACGTCGAAGGACGGGACGTCAAGGATAAGAAGACTTTTCGAGTTGTTTAGGTCAGTGGTAAAGGAGATTCCGAGTCGCCCTGTTGCCGGATCTAACGTCATTTCTACCCCTTTAGTCACTCCTAGACGAAAACCCACATTCGCATTTCATGTCTCAACCTGCTTCTTAACTGCCACAAGTTTGAAACAGCGAGGAAAAGCCCAAAAAACTGATCAAAAACTCTGTATTTCTGTCTAGCGTCCCCCCCCCCCAGAAACCTTCTTTTTGACAGATTTTTAGGCTTTCTAACATCTTACAATTGAGAAAAAAGGGCTTTTACGGGGATCTGTGAGTTACTCTTCCTGTGCTTTTCTTACTCTTTTATCCAAGAAATTTTTATTAAATTTTAGGGAGTTTTTCTTGGTTATTCGGCCTAAAAACTCCATTTCTATACTTTTTTCGGAGTGAAATTCTCACTTTTTTGGACATAGCGAAATCTCAAATTTACGAGGATCTACGAGTTACTCCTCTTTTGACCGAAAAAATCCTTTTTTGCCGGATTTTCGCTTGCTTTTCTTTCGGGTTTTCGTCCACAAAATACCAGATTTCCTCGATTTTTTTTTTCAAAATATTTTCTTTAACAAAAAAATCTGAAATTTTCCGCAGCTTTTTGGTTTTGACCCCCCCCCCCCCCTAAAAGTGATTTTTGGGGTTTTCCGATCAAGAAAAACCGTATTTCCAAGCGTTTTCCTACCTTGAGAAATCAGGGTTTTTCGGGATTTCCCTTCTGTTTTTTTCACATAAAAACGGTTTTTCTGCGTTTTCCAAGGATTTTTGGCCCAAAAACCCCCGTTTTCCTTCGTACTTGATGCCTTCTTCATTATTAATGTAATACTAGAAGAATGTAGGCAAATATTTGAGACTTCAAAGAAATATGATTCTCAAGTAGCCCGAAAACCACAGAAAAAAAACCTCCTATTATATAATGATGGCCCCACCTAAATTCTCACCTGACATCAAATTAAGGAAATGAAAAGGCCATAATTTTTCTCCCTCGTGTACTTTGAAATCGATAAGAAGTGGAGACGGTAATAAAAATAAGAAAGATCCCGCGAGACTCGGACAACGGAAAGTAAAAGAAAGGGCGAGACGTGAAGAACACGAAGCTGCTTTTTTAAGAGACCCGGTTAGACGTATCGAAAACCAGTTTTGATTTTTCCTTCCCTGCATCCACTTAACCCGGCGGACACAATCAAAACCTACATACATTACAACGCATTCGATTTATTTACTTTTTATTTGAAAGCCCGTCTTGAGTAATAATCGCTTTTTTTTTTAAATCCCAGTTCCAATTTTTTTCCCTCTTATCTATTATTATAATTCGTTAAATTGTGTTACCCAGAGAGTTCGGGTCTTGCATCTAAAGAAAAAAGATGTTTAACGCCAGTTCACCTGATAAAACGGGTGTTTCTACATCAGGAAATGAGGAAAATGACCAAAAGCCTCGGTAAAAAAGATGTTAAACACCCAAACACTTGGTTTAACGGGTGTTTCTACACCAGAAAATCGATGAAAACGACTTAAACCGGCAAAAGAGATGATTAACGGACGGTCACCTATTAAACAGGTGTTTTTACTCCAGCTAAATGCCCAAAAAAGATGTTAAACATCGAAACACTAGGTTTAACGGGTGTTTCTACACCTGAAAATCGATGAAAACGACATAAACCGGTAAAAGAGATTATTAACGGACGGTCACCTATTAAAGGGAGTTTCTACACCAGCTAAATGCCCAAAAAGATGTTAAACGCCCAAACACTTGGAATAACGGGTGTTTCTACACCTGGAAATCGATGAAAACGACTTAAATCGGTAAAAGAAATGATTAACGGGCGGTCACCTATTAAACGGGAGTTTCTACTTCAGCTAAATGCCCAAAAAAAGATGTTGTAAACACCCAAACACTTGGCTTAACGGGTGTTTCTACACCTAAAAATCGATGAAAACGACGCAAAACCCCGGTAAAAAAGATGATAAACATCCAAACACCTTGGTTAATGGGTGTATCAACACCATAAAATCGATGGAACCACCAATAAGCCGGTAAAAAAAATGTTTAAACATTTTAAACCCCAGGTCAACTGATTAAACGGGTGTTTCAGGACCGGAAAACCAAGGAAAATTACATAATTAATTAAAAGATAATAAACATCCGAACTCCTGGTTCAATAGGTATTTTTACACCAGAAAATCGATGAAAACAATCCATAAACCGGTAAAAAAGATGTTTAACCCTCGGTCACCTATTAAAAGGGTGTTTCAACACGAGAAAATCGATGAAAACAACCCATAAACCGGTAAAAAAAGATGTTTAACGCCGGGTCACCTATTAAACGGGTGTTTCTACACCAGAAAATCGATGAAAACAACCCATAAACCGGTTAAAAAAAATGTATAACCCCCGGTCACCTATTAAACGGGTGTTTCAACACCAGAAAATCGATGAAAACGATCCAAAAACCTGTAAAAGAGATGTTAAACTCCCGAACACTTTATAAAACGGGGTTTTCGAGACCTGAAAACCAAGGAAATGACTTAAAAGTATTTAAAATGTTGATAAACGCTCGGATGTTTATAGACCAGAAAATCAAGGAATCGAGAGAGGGTGTTTTGGGGGGGGGGTCTAAATGACCATTTATAATTGGCGCCATTCGCTAGTTCGTTTTGCTGTTCAGCGGAGCTTTTTTATGAAACCGCAGGCGTGGGATATTCACGCGGAAAGGTGTAGGTAAACGAGTTGGCATTTTGCTCTTTTAGTTTTTCAAGGTTGAGGTTGTATGAGAGCAGGTTCGCAACCTTGCCATTGACTCTTACCATTGACATTCACTTTTGCTTAAAAATTACATAATCCACCTCAGGACCTCCCCACTCTTTTTTTGGAGGACCCCCAAACCAGATTCCCCTCTAAAAATAGTACAATCGAGAAATAATGAGAAAAGGAAACTTTTCACGTTTTGTAGGCCGAATTCAACCGTACGAATTAATAATTCAAATGTCAAGGACGGTGCAATCTTCGAATTCGTCTTAAATCAAAACATTTTATCACGAAAATCATCTTTGAATATTTAAATTCCGTTTATTACAAGGAAAAAAGCGTACTTTTATGTTTATTCCGAGTTCGGCTTTTGCTTAAAATTCACAACAAAAAGGGAAGAAAAAAATTTTTTTCCTTCATGCAATTGAAAAGAGATGTTTAATGCCCGAAGAGCTGATAAAACGGGCTTTTCTAGACAGAAAAACACGAAATACCCGGGAAAAAAAGATGAATGTTAAACTCCCGGTCATCTATTAAACACCCGTTTGTACACCACGAAATCGGGGAAAATTACCAAAAGCCCTGGTAAAAAAGATGTGAAACATCGGGGAACCAGGTTTATCCGGTGTTCCTACACCAGAAAATCGGTGAAAACTACGCATAAACCGGTAAAAAAGATGTTTAATGCCCGGTCACCTATTAAACGGGTGTTTCTACACCAGGAAATCGGGGAAAATGACCAAAAGCCCCGGTAAAAAAGATGTTAAACATCCGAGCACCTGGTTTATCGGGTGTTTCTACACCAGAAAATCGATGAAAACAACCCCATAAACCGGTAAAAAAGATGTTTAACCCCTGGTCACCTATTAAACGGATGTTTCTACACCAGAAAACCGATGAAAACAACCCATAAACCGGTAAAAAAAGATGTTTAACCCTCGGTCACCTATTAAACGGGTGTTTCTACACCAGAAAATCGATGAAAACAACCCATAAACCGGTAAAAAAAGATGTTTAACCCTCGGTCACCTATTAAACGGGTGTTTCAACACCAGAAAATCGATGAAAACAACCCATAAACCGGTAAAAAAGATGTTTAACCCCTGGTCACCTATTAAACGGGTGTTTCTACACATTAAAATCGATGAAAACAACCCATAAACCGGTAAAAAAGATGTTTAACCCCTGGTCACCTATTAAACGGGTGTTTCTACACATAAAATCGATGAAAACAACCCATAAACCGGTAAAAAAGATGTTTAACCCCTGGTCACCTATTAAACGGGTGTTTCTACACATTAAAATCGATGAAAACAACCCATAAACCGGTAAAAAAGATGTTTAACCCCTGGTCACCTATTAAACGGGTGTTTCTACACATTAAAATCGATGAAAACAACCCATAAACCGGTAAAAAAGATGTTTAACCCCTGGTCACCTATTAAACGGGTGTTTCTACACATTAAAATGCGATTAGACTAAGCCCTCATTTCAAGATGATTCGTAACTACTCCAGGCTATATTTTGTTTTTAATTTTCGGTTGATCATCGAAAAACCCCAAAAATCACTTGGGGGGGGGTCAAAACCAAGAAGCCGAGGAAAATTTCACATTTTTTGTTATAAGAAATTATTTTGTAAAAAAAAATTCGAGGAAATCTGGTACATAAAAGGGTTTTTTGTGGCCGAAAAACCGAAAGAAAAGCAAGCGAAAATCCGGCAAAAAAGGATTTTTTTCGGTCAAAAGAGGTAAGAAAAGCAAGGAGGAGTAACTCGTAGATCCCCGTAAATTTGAGATTTCGCTATGCTCAAAAAAGAGAGAATTTCACTCCAAAAAAAAAAAAAAGTAGAAAAATGGAGTTTTTAGACCGAATAACCAAGAAAATCTCCCTAAAATTTAATAAAATTTCTTGGTATAAAGAGTAAGAAAAGAAGAGGAAGAGTAACTCACAGATCCCCGTAAAACCCCGTAAAAGCCCTAATTCTCAATTGTAAGATGTTAGGAAAGCCCCAAAATCTGTCAAAAGAATGATTCGGGGGGGGGGGGGGATGGAGGAAAACGCTTGACAATTTTGGAAATACAGAGTTTCTTGATCGAAAAACCCCAAAATCATCAAAACCAAAAAGCTGCGGAAAACTTCAGATTTCTTTTGTTAAAAGAAAGTATTTTCTAAAAAAAAAAATTAGAGGAAATCTGGTAAAAGGGGTTTTTGTGGCCGAAAAACTGAAAGAAAAGCTTAAAAATCTGTTTGAGTGGGGTTTTTAGGTTTAAAAAAATTGAGGAAAATTCCAAAAAACTGGTCAAAAGTATTTTTTTCTGGAAGAACGAACGAAACGCTTAAAAATTCTGTTTAAGAGGGAGTTTTTAGTCCTGAAAAAGCCGAAGAAAATTTACTTTAGGGGATGTTTCGTCCAAAAGATATATTAAAGTCTATGAACAGTGTTCTTAGTCCCAATTTTGTAAGTGGTGCCGCCCGGCCGTCACCATCTAAAATGACCAGAGGTCTGTAGCTCCTACGAAATCTCAAAACTCGGTTATAACCGCTGGTTAAACGATTGAGATATCCAATATCGCAAGGTGCAGATTTTTGAGAGACAAAAAAAAAGGACACAGAGATTTGTCTTAAGCCTCCGGAGCGCGGGCTGGACCCTCACGAGGTCGGGTGGTGGGGCCGCGGCCGGTTCGGGACTTCGTGCTCGAGTCTCAAGGACAAGAATTCCACTGTCCCCGACCTTGAAAAAACGCCGGGGATCATCCCGCTCCCCACTCGCTTAGTCCCGCTCCAAACAGGGCCACCTCAACCATAAAAAGAAAGGCATTAATTGTTCGCGCGACATCAAAATAAAGGCTCAAAAATAGACTAAACCAACAAGACCTGAAGGAAAGTCTGAAATGCATAGTGCATAAAAATGAAGAGCTTCCAACGAAAACTTCCGAGAAGTAACAATATAGGAGGGGAAGTATAAAGGAGGGGACGTACAACGGAGGAGGATGTATATGGGAGAGGAAGTATAACAGAGGGGGAAGTATAACGAAGGGGAAGTATAAGGGAACGAAAGTATAAAGTAGGGGGAAGTATACGGGGTCCTACGGGCGGAGCCCTTGAAGAAGGTATGCTAAACCTTCAAGACCTAAGGGTCATGAAGTGCATAAACGGAGTACGAAATCTCGAGAGACAAAAGAAAATGCGAAGGCCCAACAAAGAAACTTTTGTCCGCCTCTACGCGCGTTTCAAGGTTGCCCAAAACACGATTTCCGGGTTTCAAACTCGACGCTATCTTAAAACAAAAACCGAAGAATCAAAAAAACAAGGAAGTGCCGGCGTAAAAAATGTTAAAAGGCCTATGACGTTTTGTTGATTTTTTCGGACCTCGGGGGTCGGAAATGAACGTTTGGAAAGAAGAAAAAAGCGTGAAAGACTTGACAATGACCTCCTGACATGCGATCTCCTCATATAATTACTCTTTAGGTCAAGAAAATTAAACAAAAAACACATTTTTAGGCCTTTTCTTCAATTTTCTGCTCAAAAAACACTCATTTTTCAAGATGTTTCATGAGTTTTCCTAAACTTTTTTGTATTTTGGAAGATTTTATAAAGATTTTAAACACCCAAACGGGTGTTTCTACACCGGAAAATCGATGAAAACGACTGAAACCGGTAAAAGAGATGATTGACGGACGGTCAACAATTTAAACGGGGGTTTCTACACCAGCTAAATGTCCAAAAAAGATGTTAAACACCCAAACACTTGGTTTAACGGGTGTTTCTACACAAGAAAATCGATGAAAACGACCCATAAACCGGTAAAAAAGATGTTTAACCCCGGGTCACCTATTAAACGGTTGTTTCGACACCAGAAAATCGATGAAAACAACCCATAAACCGCTAAAAAAAGATGTTTAACCCCGGGTCACCTATTAAACGGGTGTTTCTACACCAGAAAATCGATGAAAACAACCCATAAACCGGTAAAAAAAGATGTTTAACCCCGGGTCACCAATTAAACGGGTGTTTCTACACCAGAAAACCGATGAAAACTACCCATAACCGGTAAAAAAGATGTTTAACCCCGGGTAACCAATTAAACGGGCGTTTCTACACCAGAAAACCGATGAAAACAACCCATAACCGGTAAAAAAAGATGTTTAACCCCGGGTCACCTATTAAACGGGTGTTTCTACACCAGAAAATCGATGAAAACAACCCATAAACCGGTAAAAAAAGATGTTTAACCCCGGGTCACCTATTAAACGGGTGTTTCTACACCAGAAAATCGATGAAAACAACCCATAAACCGGTAAAAAAAGATGTTTAACCCCGGGTCACCTATTAAACGGGTGTTTCTACACAAGAAAATCGATGAAAACGACCCATAAACCGGTAAAAAAAGATGTTTAACCCCGGGTCACCTATTAAACGGTTGTTTCGACACCAGAAAATCGATGAAAACAACCCATAAACCGCTAAAAAAAGATGTTTAACCCCGGGTCACCTATTAAACGGGTGTTTCTACACCAGAAAATCGATGAAAACAACCCATAAACCGGTAAAAAAGATGTTTAACCCCGGGTCACCAATTAAACGGGTGTTTCTACACCAGAAAACCGATGAAAACTACCCATAAACCGGTAAAAAAGATGTTTAACCCCGGGTAACCAATTAAACGGGCGTTTCTACACCAGAAAACCGATGAAAACAACCCATAAGCCGGTAAAAAAGATGTTTAACCCCGGGTCACCTATTAAACGGGTGTTTCTACACCAGAAAATCGATGAAAACAACCCATAAACCGGTAAAAAAAGATGTTTAACCCCGGGTCACCTATTAAACGGGTGTTTCTACACCAGAAAATCGATGAAAACAACCCATAAACCGGTAAAAAAAAGATGTTTAACCCCTGGTCACCTATTAAACGGGTGTTTCTACACCAGAAAATCGATGAAAACAACCCATAAACCGTTAAAAAAAGATGTTTAACCCCTGGTCACCTATTGAACGGGTGTTTCTACACCAGGAATTCGATGAAAACAACCCATAAACCGGTAAAAAAAGATGTTTAACCCCGGGTCACCTATTAAACGGGTGTTTCTACACCAGAAAATCGATGAAAATAACCCATAAACCGGTAAAAAATGATGTTTAAGCCCGGGTCACCTTTTAAACGGGTGTTTCTACACCAGGAAATCGAGGTTCTTTCCCCAGATTTTTCATCAAAAATTTTCAAAGAAAAAAAAACACTTTTGGCATATTTTTCACGTTTTCATCAATAAACCTAGCAGAAAACGGAGAAAAAACGCTTATAAAATAAGGTTAAAAGAATCCAAAGAAGAAGAAAAAAAAAATCTTTATTTGTATAAAAAGAGTGAAACTTAAAAAGTAATTTTTACGCCTGTTTGAGGAAGTTGTAATATTTTTTCACGGCATCGTTTACCTCAAACTGAGGGCTATTAAGGTAGGAAACACTGTAAAAAAATATATAATAACATAAAATCAATCAAACTGGGATGCTATCTGTTGTTGAAACTTAAGAACTAAAAAGTCTCTTACATATGAAGGATGTCTTCACGTGCTAAAAGACTTCTGATGGAATAAAGAAGTTCGAAGGACGGTATCCAACCTCCATGGTTCATCGACATGTCGATCAATAAGCGATGAAGACGAATGCTCACTCGCTTCATAATCCGAACGTCTTTCAGTTTCACCGACGTTACAAAGAACTTCGTCAACGACTCCAGCTCTTTGTACAGATTTCCGATCAACTGAAAAACAATAAATAAATCAAAAATTAAATTATTTACTTCTTCGGTTTTTATATTTGGGTCTGCAGGTTCGGAGTTGATGTAGCGCTCAATAATCGTTATAAATGCGTTGTATATAAATTCTGAAAGCACTTCCCATTTTTGCTCAAAAGCTTCAGCATATTTCATTATCGCATTTGCTATTATTTCATCATGTACTTCATTCTGCAACAAATAATATGAGGAAAATCTTTGATATTATATACCACTCCGATTTGCTGTAGGATCAATGTCATGAATTCATATTCGTAAATCCCTTGAAGCGAAGCCGAACAAAACCTCACAATGGCAGAACAGCAGTCAGGCATTTTTCCTAGAACTGGAATTTTGTGATAAAAAAAATTATTGGATGCCAAACTTACGGATGTGCAGTGACTGACAATCTCTGCGCTCTTTGAACAACTCGAGGGCATGGCAGAAAAGAAGGGTCAAAATCCTCGAATTCAAATATGTCTTTTTTTTCCATTCTTTCGCCGGCACCGCTGAACTAGTTGCGACAATGAACTCAAAAAGAAGTAAGATCGTTTCAAAAGCCTGAAAAGAAAACATCAAAAAAGGTGCCTCAAAAAAATTTTTTTCTACAGCTCTTTTAACTTCAGGGGAACTCTTGTGGTGTTCGTTGGTCAAAAAGCGAGTGAGGATCTCCTGCAGGCTGCTCGCACGGTTGATCGCATTGTTCTCGTTGATATACAGAAGTCCAATATTCTCTTCCGAAGGATCACCAACAAAAGTATCCGCACGCTTCTTCAGAATCTCGCAGAGAAACACAAACAGCATGATTATCTTAAAGAAGAATTAATTTTTAATATCCATAACTCTAAATACCAGCTCATCAGAATTTGGAGTCTTCAGAACCAAAGTTGGCATAGCTTGTCCATCGAGGATTGCCAAAGTTTATAATGATCACCAACATCAAAATATTTCGCACAATAAACAATTTTAATGCGATCCTTTAAAAACAAATAAATAAATAAAATACATAAATTAGTCAAAAAATTACACTGGGAGAAAAATTGAATTGATAGAAATCCTTGAATGTGGTTTTTGCAGTGGCGTCAACTAAACCTTTGATTTCAGGGTGTAATTGGGAGTCGAACATTGTAAGATTGTTAATATGGTAGAGTGTCAAGCATGATTCTTCGATTAAAGATGGCTCCTTTCCAATATAAATTAGTGCAGTACATACTTTTGCTATGTCGACAATCTTTTTTTCTGAAAAGACAAGTTATAACATGATTTGTAACAATGTGTTACCTCAGAGATGACAGCGCGGACGAAATACTGAGGCATTTTTATCAGCAAAGCTAAGCTCGAGGGTCATCAGATAATTTAGTGATTTCAAGAAGAGTGAAGAACCTCTGATGAAAATCGTCGTAAATTCATTCCTGATGTTAAGGACAGTTGCACTGTTCATTTCGCGGACGACGATCTACAAAATTTCGATTATGAAAAATTCAAAAATAAAAATAATTACAGATCTATATTTAGGGACATATCCTGTAGTCACTTTGCGTATAAACGCTGAAAAAAGTTTCATAAAATCGTAGATTTCGTCTTCTTCGCAGTCCTGAAGACAAACCATCCATGTCGTCCATGTAAAGTTCGGCTTTATTTTTTGAATTATGGCATCCATAAGTAAATCTCACTTTCAATCTTAAAAAAAATAATTATTTTAAATTGATAAAGAATAATTTACTCTTATGTATTTTTCATTGCCGAAATTAGAAATACGTTTGAAGAGTGATGTCTCCATATCCTGAAAAAAATAAAAACAAAGCAAAATTTAAATAAATTTTATTTTATATGAGGAGTATTTGGTGAAGATTAAACCTCTACGGTGTCTGGAAAAGTTTCTCCAAAAATTAGCAGGTTTATTCATGAAAGTGACAACAGTGAATGTAGCCTTCCATTTGAGGTTAATTTTTGATAGATTTTCCATAAAACAAAATCTTACGAATGAATGATGGGCGACTTCTCTTAACGTTCTTAAAATCTTCATCGGGTCTGCGTCGATGGCATGATAATCTAGATGATCTCTCCAGCTAAAATGCCAATGTTTGGTTTTCGAGTACACATAATAGTAGAGACTCTCAAGCTCAAAATTGTCCAGTTCGATCCTCATATATTTGACGACAGAAGACATTATGCGCAGCGTCAAAATGGTGAAATCGTTGCATAAGCGAAGAGTGTAGATCAGATCGCTTTTGACGTAGTTGAAAAGACGCTGTTGCCATCTTGCGTTTTCTTCACGGCACAGAAGAAGAAAGAGGACCTAAAAATAATCTATAGAGAAAAAAATAAAATGAAACAAATTAACCAAAAAGCTCAATCCACGATGGTCTGGATTTGGGTCTCTGAGCCCGCTCAGAATTGTCATCATCCAACGCTCTCTGTTTTCCTTGTCTAAACTCACAGTCGATATCATATCATTTATTTCATTTACGTAATCACAAAGATGACTAAATATCAAATTATATTAAAATAAACAAATTGAACCATAAAATTACCAAAATGGAGAGCGATTACTTCCAGCGATCCATGCGATTGGCATTTGCTAAAAATTGACCTCAATATTTGTTTTTTTAAGGTGATTTGTGTATAAAATGAATCATTTTTGTCTTACTAGCAAAGCGTCCTGAAGACAAAGAATCTAACTAAATTGTAGACTTGAAAAAATGACGTTTGACTTTCCTGATATTTGGATTTAACGCTGACTACGGAAAGGTTCTCGGATGCATACTGTCTTTTTATTTTTTCACATTCTTTGTTTAAAGAATTAAGAATATTCATACCTTTAAAAAAGAATTAAATCAAATATTAATAATAAGTTAAAAAACCGAGAATTTGAGCGACAAGTCTGGTCATGTCCCATGCGCCGGTAGACATGTTTAGATATGTCATGATTTCCAAAATGAAAAAATGGTTGTGGACAAGCTGAGCGGAGGAGCTTTCTAAAACGATTTGCAGAAAAGAGATGAACCTGCGCTGAAAGTCGTTCTCTAGAGAAGATATCGGAGCGAAGTAATCGTAGATTTTCTGAAAATAAAATTTAGTTGGCAATACTGGAGTTGACGCTTAATGGCGTAAAAGGAGTTGAGCTTTCCACGAGGGAATCTCTGCTGGAATTCTGTTTCTAAGTACGAAATCTATAAACGCGGTTTCGCAACGCCAAGCAATCCTAAAGTTTGGAAAAACAGCAACTTTGATACCTACTCTGATTTTGGTAAAAGTTTCCTGTGAAGGGTTTTGTCCCTTTTGTAGATGAAATCCATCCATCCTCCCGCATTATAGAGCAGCTCAACAAACTGGATAGTACCAATTTCCTGATTTTGGATGAACGTTTTTAAAAACAAATCGGCCACATCCTTAAAAACATTTCATTTGAGAAAATACACAAAAAATGCTTACTTGAACTGGAACGTTTTCCGATGAAAGTAGTTTTACGTAAACAACCATTTTAGGCCGAATAAATAAAAAGAAATAGGGAAAACAATAAAACGTTTGAAGACGCTAACCTCAGAAAGAGCGTCGCCTCTAGCGGATGTTTAATAAAAACTAAAGACCTCCAAAATGGGGCCTCTGACAGTGTTGCCAAAGCAGTGTGGCCTAGACGTCTTTTTTGAAGAGTACAATTTAAAATTTAGAAGTATCATAAAGACCATTCTGGAAGACCCCGAAAACTGCACATTTTAATCTTTGGAAAGAGCGTCGCCTCTAGCGGATAAAACTAAAAACCTCCAAAATGGGGTCTCTGACAGTGTTGCCAAATAATGCAGTGTTGCCTCGACGTTTTTATTGAGAGGAAGAGTACAATTTTGAATTTATAAGTATCATAAAGACATCATTCTGGAAGAGCCCGAAAACTGCACATTTAGGGTAATCTCAGCGGAAAGAGCGTCGCCTCTAGTGGAATTTTTAATAAAATAAAAACCTCCAAAATGGGGTCTCTGACAGTGTTGCCAAATAATGCAGTGTTGCCTCGACGTCTTTTTTTGAGAGGAAGAGTACAATTTTGAAAAATTTATACGTATCATAAAGACATCATACTGAAAGACCTCAGAAAACAGCATATTTAGGGTAATCTCAGCGGAAAAAGCGTCTCCTCTAGTGGAATTTTTAATAAACTAAAAACCTCCAAAATGGGGCCTCTGACAGTGTTGCCAAATAATGCAGTGTTGCCTCGACGTTTTTATTGAGAGGAAGAGTATAATTTTGAAAAATTTATAAGTATCATAAAGACATCATTCTGGAAGACCCCAGAAAACTGCACATTTAGGGTAATCTCAGCGGAAAGTGCGTCGCCTCTAGCGGTTTTTAATAAACTAAAAACCTCCAAAATGGGGTCCCTGACAATGTTGCCAAATAATGCAGTGTTGCCTCGACGTTTTTATGAGAGGAAGAGTACAATTTTGAAAAATTTATAAGTATCATAAAGACATCATTCTGGAAGACCCCGAAAACTGTACATTTAGGGTAATATAATAACTTTCCTTCGAGTATGGGGTTTTGAGAACCCCAAAAACAGTACATGAAGGGTATTACAATAACTTCTTTTTGACCAAAATCTTGGGGCTAAAAAAAATTACCCGTTCAAAACATCCTATTTTATTTTAAATCATGACGATTACAAAGAAATAAAAAATAACAACATAATTTCCATGCTACGCAACTAGTAAATAAATGCATTTTTATGTTCATTAAAAATAGTGTACACAGACGATTAGTTTTAAAATTATAAAATTAAAATAAAAAAATTCCACAAAAATATGCCGAAACTGCACAGAGTTTATCGGCATGATGACTAACAATTATCACTAAAAGTAGCAAAATGTAAAAAGTACAAAAAAAAAAATTTACAATGATTAATTTCGTCCTTTTTGTTGAGAAATGACCAATTTGACTAGTCGAATTTTGAGACGAAATATTTTTTTGAGAGAATAAATCAAGTGTTTTTAAGTCTTTGAGATTTCGATTTTGTGGAAGGAATTCTTAGGGATTTCCTGTTCTTAAAAATGGGATTGCACAAAATAAGGAACTTGAAGGACATTAAGGATGTTTGGACCTTGACGGGAGATTCGCTTAAAATTTGTATTAAAATCAGTCAGCACTTGATTTTTGTTCAGTTTGTGCTTTCCTTGAGATCATAAAATTTTATGAAAATTTTTGTATCAAGGGAAGAAGAAGGCACAGTCTCACCAGAAGAAAACGAAAAAATGACCCTGTGGAAACTAAAAAAATTGGCACGAAAACTAAAAAAATTAATCAGAAACGTCCCTGTATGGGATTTCAGATGCGATGTTGAAATCTTCCAGGTATGATGTTAAGAATTCAAACGTCGGACGTTTTTCCGGTTCGGCTTCCCAGCACTGAAGCATTATTCGGTATATCGGATCTGGGACATGATGCGACGCAGGTTTCGGCATTCTATACCCTCGCTCGACCTGCTCGATCACTTCTCGACCATGCATTCCTAAACATCAAAATTAGAAAAATATCATTTTCAATTCGCTACAGTTACCTGGATATGGCACTTGTCCATACGTAAAGACTTCCATAAGAAGAATTCCGTAAGACCAAACATCAGATTTGATGGAAAACCTTCCATAAACGATTGCTCGGGTGCAGTCCATTTTACTGGAAATCTTGAACCTGAAAAAAGTACTTATTTGAAGAGCTTCCAACAAAAACTTCCTTAAAGAGAAGTAACAGTATAGAGGGGGGGAAGTATAACGGAGGGGGAAGTATAACGAAGGGGGAAGGATAAGGGGCCGAAAGTATAACGAAGGGGGAAGTAAAAGGGACCGAAAGTTTAACGAAGGGGGAAGTATAAGGGACCGAAAGTATAACGGAGGGGGAAGTATAAGGGACTGAAAGTATAACGAAGGGGGAAGTATAAGGGACCGAAAGTATAACGAAGGGGGAAGTATAAGGGACCGAATGGTCTAACGAAGGGGGAAATATAAGGGACCGAAAGTATAACGAAGGGAAGGAAAGTATAAAGGAGGCGGAAGTATAAGGGAGGGGACGTACGACGGAGGGGGAAGTATATGGGAGGGGAAGTATAACGGAGGGGGAAGTATAACGAAGGGGAAAGTATAGGGGACCGAAAGTATAACGAAGGGAAGGAAAGTATAAAGGAGGCGGAAGTATAACGAAGGGGACGTATGACGGAGGGGGAAGTATAACGGAGGGGGAAGTATAACAAAGGGGTAGTATAACGAAGGGGGAAGTATAAGGGACCGAAAGTATAACGAAGGGGGAAGTATAAGGGACCGAAAGTATAACGAAGGGGGAAGTATAAGGGACCGAAAGTATAACGAAGGGGGAAGTATAAGGGACCGAAAGCATAACGAAGGGGGAAGTATAAGGGACCGAAAGTATAACGAAGGGGGAAGTAAGGGACCGAAAGTATAACGAACGGGGAAGTATAAGGGACCGAAAGTATAACGAAGGGGGAAGTATAAGGGACCGAAAGTACAACGAAGGGGGAAGTATAAGGGACCGAAAGTATAACGAAGGGAAGGAAAGTATAAGGGAGGGGAAGTATAAGAGAGGGAGAAGTCTTTTTTCGAAAAATTTTTCAAGTTTTCTTTTTTTTTTTTTGAAAAAATTTTCCAAGTTTGTTTTTTGGAAAAACTTTCTAAGGTTTTTCAAGAAATTTTCAAAGTTTTTTTTTTCAAAAATTTTCCGAGTTTTTTTTGTTAATTTTCCAAGTGGTCTTTTATTTTTTTTTTTTGAAAAATTTTCCGAGGTTTTTTGAAAAATTTCCGGGATTTCTTTTTTAAAGCGGTTTTTTTCTTTTTTTTTAACTTTTTAAGTTCTTTTTTTCGAAATTTTTTAAGTGTCAAGGTAGAAATAATGGACTCTTTGGCCTACGGATGTGGCTACGGACGGCCGGCCGGCACCACAGACAAAGTTGAGATCGGTAAAGACTAGAGTCATTAAGGAGGTGTGATGGTTTTTAAGTGAGTTGCTTTGCAAATTTTCGTTGTTAACAACGGTTTTCGGTTTTCCCTTCTATCTCGAAACCGTCGCTCAAAACGAAAAAATGTCATAAGTAAAAGTTGTATGTACTGAAATTTACTACATAAAATATCTTATTAGTTTTTTCCGTCAGAGCAATACTTTAGGAGATATGGAAGTATTTAAGTTGGTTGCTTTGCAAATTTTTCGTTGTTAACAACGGTTTTCGGTTTTTCCCTTTTATCTCGAAAACCGTCACTCAAAACGAAAAAACGTCCTAAGTAAAAGTCGTAGCTACGGAAATTTCCTACAAAAAAGACCTCATTGGTTTTTTTGTCAGAGCAATACTTAAGGAGATATGAGGGTTCTTAAGTGAGTTGCTTTGCAAGTTTTTCGTTGTGAGCAACGGTTTTCGGTTTTTCCCTTCTATCTCGGAAACCGTCGCTCAAAACGAAAAAATGTCCTAAGTAAAAGTTGTAGGTACAAAGATTTCCTACAAAAATTTCTTTATTCATTATTTGCGTAAGAGCAATATTTAAGGAGTTATGAGGTTAAAACTAATAATCCTACAGAGCCTGTCTGAAAACTTAAAACCTTCATATCTCCTAAAATATTGCTCTGACGGAAAAAACTAATAAGATAATTTATGTAGTAAATTTCCGTAGCTACAACTTTTACTTAGGGCATTTTTTCGTTTTGAGCGACGCTTTCCGAGAAAGAAGGGAAAAACCGAAAACCGTTGCTCACAACGAAATATGTACAAAGCAACCAACTTAAAACCCTCATATCCCCTTAAATCGTCAGCTAGCGCCTGAGAAGACGATTCAAGCGAAGTTAAATGTTTACCTTGTCTCGGGCAATATTCATCATCTTCGATAACTCTAGCGAGTCCGAAATCACAGATTTTGGCGATGTTGTTTTCGCCAATGAGAACATTTCTGGCGGCGAGATCTCTATGGATGAGCTGCTTCATTTCCAAATAGTTCATCCCACTTGCAACCTGATATGCGATATATATGAGATCCTGAAGAGCGAGGTCTTTACCGTCGCCATTTCTTAAGAACTCGAGGAGCGAGCCGTTTTTCATGTATTCCGTCACTATATAAACAGGCTCCTGTTTTGAACAGACGGCATAAAGAGCGACAAGTCGGTCATGCCTAAATTTCTTCATGATGGCCGCTTCTTGAAGAAACGCTTGAGTCGACATCGCTCCTTGCTTCAACGTCTTCACAGCGACTTCAGTCGTATTTCTCCATTTACCTAAAAAAATGGAATAAAATGGAAAACAGATTTGGTGACACTTACCATACCATACTTGGCCAAAATGTCCTTGGCCAAGTTTATGAATGAGTTGAATTTCGCTACGGTCGATTTCCCAATGGTCGCGGAGTTGTGGCGCAAGGTCCCAAATTTGCGGTTTCGGTCTTGGGCATGGTTTAGACAGAACGTGGCATAGACCCAGCGCATTTTTTGTGTATGCTTGCACCAAAGCAGGGAGAGTAGGAAATGTTTGATTTGTCGCTATAAAATAACCTTCTTCTCCTGAAGGTTTTACTTTGTAGTGCTTAACATGGTAACCTCTGGACTGTTCCCATCTTTGACAGAGAGCGAATATCCGCTGGGATTGTGCTCGGAGTCGCGGACTAAAAACGTCCCTCTCGGCTCCTCTTCGACCATAAGAAGTTTCTCCGCTTCTTTCCGCGATATTTTACCAAAGTACCAGTCTTCGCTTTCCACGGATTTTTCGAGAGCGACGAAATTCCATGGGATGAGTCCTTCATCGCCGGTCCTCAAATGTCGAACTTTCCACCAATCGGATTCGCTGTCGTCTAAAACTTCCATACGGTCGCCTTTTACGAAACTCACATCCGACGCTTCTCGACTTTGATAATTGTAAACGGCGACGACGATTTTATGGCGGGCCATCGTCAGCGTATTTTGTACTAAAAACAACATTTAATATATATCAATAACAAAATACCTTGTCTATCTCTATATTCGGACGGTGTCGTCGGCGTACGGATTATATCAACTCCTTGTCTTTTAAGCTGTCCAGGGCGATTCGGATCAGGCGTATACCGCGGTTCCGCTACTCCCATCTCCATTCCAATTTTATACCCTTGTTGGTAAACTAAAAAATAATACAACATCAAGACACAATCAGTAATGCCAACTTAAGATCAGATTACTTAGTACACCTTGATTCTATTGCTCAGCTTTTGATTAGCCGACAAATGCAGACTAACGGACTAGGCAATAATAAGACAGTTGACAACTGAATTTTTTTAAAAGAACTTGCAGCTCTCACACCAACTGCTTGAAAATGCCAACTGGCATTAAAAAAGAGGTGACAATAGCTAAATACAGCGCTATATCAGGCATAGCCACCTGCAAGGCAGGATGCACTAAAGATATTAAGCACAGCGGAGAACAGCACAGCAGTGCCAACTGCCTGGAGGCCCTTGAGAAAATATCTGCTAGCAATACGGGTCTTAGGGTACTCAGGGCAATGGAAAGGCTGTTGAAGCCTGTAAAGGGTCGGCACCTAACTGCCTTTACAGGGAAGTGTGCTCAAAAAGGGTACTATCCCAGCTACTTTGAATGGTACTCAAAGAGGTATTCCCAGGTCAAAGGTCATCGAATGAGCAGAGCATCGCAGCAGAACTGCTCAGGCAGAGTAGAATCAAGGTCTGCTGGCAAGACCCTTAAAATCTTGGAGGGTTGCGGCGAGGTCATTGAATGAGCAGAGCAGCTCAGGCAGAGTAGAATCAAGTTCTGCTGACAAGACCCTTAAAATGACGGAGGGTAGCGGCGAAGGCTCGGTAAAGCCCAGGTATATGCGATTAGAGGAAGAAAAACCCACCTCCATCGACTACACCTCTGTCCCCTCTAATCAAAAGCCAAAAGCAGCTCTATCAAGCTAGAAAGGAGCACAATAGACCCAATCAGGGGTACCAATGTCCCCCCAGCCATATTGGCCCCACTGTGCGGAACACTCTAGTCTATTTTTTAAACAGAAAGAAGAAGAAAGAATATTGAAAATTGATAGGACTTACCCAGCGGTCTGGCGCCGTCAGAGTGACGACTACAACACATCCCCATTTTAATCTCTTATTTTACTTCTAAATTCAACCCCAAATTATTAAAAAAACTCCCTAAAATCGCACATTCCGAACCAAACTTCAAAATTCATCAAATTAATTTATTATTGAAAAACAATGGAGGAAATTGTGGAAATGTCATCGTCGGAGAAGTCGACTTTTAAAACTTTTGAAAACATTCGAAAAGTGAAATCGCGTAAACGATCTAATTTGCGAGTAAAATTAAATAACATTTTTTTATTTTGGTTTGATTGGTGAGAAAATCGCTTCTAATCTAAACAGTAGGAAATCAGGCCGACGACTTGTTTATGGGGTCGAGACAGTGTTGCCAACATAAAAATATACATAAATGAAAAAAAAAATCGTAATTTATTTACAGACTCAAAATAGCTTCTTTAATTAAAATGTTGTCGTTTTTAATCATTCTTGATGGCCAGATCTTTCAGAATTTTAAAATTCAAATTGTCTTTTTCAAAAATTCATTTTAAAATTTCTGGGGCTACTTTTTGGCAAGCAGTTTTATATAGTACTATGGGCAGTAATTTGTAAATGTAGCACTGCTAGGAGTCTAGAAAAGTCAGGTCTTCACTGAGTGTGCAGCAATCGCTTAATCGCTTCGCTGCGGACGTGCAGCGGCTGATCGGAGTTGGTAGCATCAAAGGAATTCTGAGCTTGGGTTAAAATTCATTATTTTTGGTGTGGACAGGGTCGTGAATCACCAAACAATGGATTGCTGCCTCTGGGAGCATTCGGTTCCATTCTGCGTTCTGCTGCGCTTCGGTCAGTGAGGACTGTCTTAATAGGGCTAATAAAAGCATAACTACAGATATAGTACTATAGTTATTATGGTGTCTTAAGCACTGTTAAAAGTATTACGCCATAAAGACACTAGGGCTACCAGTAGCATTGCTGTAGAAATAGTAGCACTACTGCTACTAGTGGCACTAGTAGCAATACTTGGGTAATCCGGTCATTTTAAAGGCATCAGAAGATACGCCATCATAGAGCACTCTGCTTCAGGAGAATACTGCAAAAAGTAATATTTTTGGAGTCAGTACTGTTATTTCAAAAAGAGGACTCCGAAGTCTAGAAAATCTTTCATCTTTTTTGCAGTATTCATTTTTGCCATAATGACAGAATGACTACTAGTAGCATTGCTGTAGTAATAGTAGCACTACTAGTAGAATATGTTGCTTTATATACTCCTTGGTTTCTTGGTTATTCCGGTCATTTTGAAGGAATCAGAAGTTACTAGCAACTACTGCAGAAAGACATATTTTTGGAGTCCAGGTAGCACTGTTATATCTAAAAGAGGACTCCGAAATCCAGAAAATCTTATGTCTTATTAGCAGTTTTTTGCCATAATGACAGAAGGACTACTAGTAGCATTGCTTTAGTAATAGTAGCACTACTAGTAAAATATGTTGCTTCATATACTTATTTGTTTCTTGGGTATTCCAGTCATTTTGAAGGTATCATAATATACAGCATCATAGAGCACTCTGCTTCAGGAGACTACTGCTAAAAGTCATTTTTTGGAGTCCAGGCAGTACTGTTATTTCAAAAAGAGGACTCCGAAATCTAGAAAATCTTACGTCTTTTGAGCCGTATTCATTTTTGCCATAATGACAGAATGACTACTAGTAGCATTGCTGTAGTAATAGTAGTACGATTAGTAGAATATGTCGCTTTATATGCTCTTTGGTTTCTTGGGTATTCCAGTCATTTTGAAGGCATCAGAAGATACTCCATCATAGAGCACTCTGCTCCAAGAGACTACAGCAAAAATTCATATTTTTGGAGTCCAGGCAGTACTGTTATTTCAAAAAGAGGACTCCGAAATCTAGAAAATCTTACATCTTTTGAGCAGTATTCATTTTTGCCCTAATGACAGAATGACTACTAGTAGCATTGCTGTAGTAATAGTAGCACGACTAGTAGAATATGTTGCTTTATATACTCCTTGGTTTCTTGGTTATTCCAGTAATTTTGAAAGCATCAGAAGATACTCCATCATAGAGCACTCTGCTCCAAGAGACTACAGCAAAAAGTCATATTTTTGGAGTCCAGGCAGTGCTGACATTTCAAAAAGAAGACTCGGAAATCTAGAAAATCTTACGTCTTATTAGCAGTATTCATTTTTGCCATAATGACAGAAGGACTACTAGTAGCACTACTAGAAGAATATGTTGCTTTATATACTTTTTGTTTCTTGGGTATTCCAGTCATTTTGAAGGTATCATAATATACAGCATCATAGAGCACTCTCCTTCAGGAGACTACTGCTAAAAGTCATTTTTTGGAGTCCAGGCAGTACTGTTATTTCAAAAAGAGGACTCCGAAATCTAGAAAATCTTTCGTCTTATTAGCACCATTTAGCTCTGCCATAAAGACGGTAGCATTGCTGTAGTAGTAGGACCACTACTAGTAAAATATGTAGCTTTACAGCTATATAGACTCTCAGCTATATACTCATTGGTTTCTTGCATATTCTGGTCATTTTGAAGGGATCAGAAGATACTAGCAATTATTTCAAAAAGTCATCTTTTTGGAGTCCAGGCAGTACTGTAATATCCAGAAGAGGACTACGAAATCTAGAAAATATTAGCAGTATTCAATATAGACACAAACACTACCAGTAGCATTGCTGTAGCAATAGTAGCACTACTAGTAAAATATGTTGCATTATATACTCTTTGGTTTCAGGTCATTTTGAAGGCATCAGAAGATACACCATCATAGAGCGCTCTGCTTCAGGAGACTACTGCAAAAAGTCAAATTTTTGGAGTCCTGGCTGTTGTATTCAAAGAGGACGCTGAAATCTAGAAAATCTTGAGTGTTTAAAAATGAACAAAATGCATTAGGTAAAACAATTAAATATATTATTTATACTATTTACAATAAAAATGCAGCCTTATAAAGTACATGAAATCGATAGAAACAATAAAATGAAATTACTTTATCTCCTCTTTTTGTTAGTTTTGTTTTTCTTTTTGTTTTGTTTTTCCTGCGATCGTTTGGTGACGAGAACTTTTTTGGGTACGACAGATGGTGGGACGACGAGTTCAGCGAGTTTTCCTTGTTCTGCCAGTAGGGATAAGAATGTGCATGAATTCGTCGTAGTTATGCGTACGTCGGCAGTCGTCGATTTTGTATTTGCGACGTTTGTCGTTTTCTTCGCGGAGGGAGCTTTCGGTCGAGGAGATTTCAGAGTCGAGGTTTTAAGAAGAGCGAGGAGGTCTTTAGGTGAGAATGTTCTTTGAGCGCCTTGCGATTCTTCTTGTTCTCCTTTAGTGACACGAATGACGACAAATTTATCTTCTTCGGATGTCTTGATTTTGATCGGCTCCGAATAATCTTTGACTTCATCGCCAATCACAAGAGCTTCATCATCTTCGCAGTCGCTCACTAGTTGCTGAAGAGCATCTAAAACAATTTGACGGTTTGTTCTAAGCATACTTAATCGATGTGTCAACGCAAGTCTTTTATCAGGAACGACAGCCATTAAGTTGAATCGGATATCATTATATTTTTCACCAAGCCTGTCGGCGATTACTCGATGAAATTTATCCGTCCATTCTTCTCCAGCATCCCATGGTCCGTGGTCGATCGGCGACGGCTTAAGACCGTCCAACTCGAATAAATGTCCATTTATCGGAACGTAGCTGACGAAATGATAGGTCTCTCCTGTATAGCGCCCCGTTGAAACGCCGGATGATTTATCGAGTCGTCGTTTCGCTTCAGGCATCGCATGCGAATTGTGCGCTCGCGCAAGTTCAGGGCTGTTACCTATCGCCCAACCTTTATTTTCGGGATTCATCCCAATCGTGTGGTTCTTAAGACGGCTCAAAGTCGATCCGAGCTGTATATTGCACAGTTTAAAAGGACGGAAATCAGCGAATGCGTCGCACAACTGTTTGGCACCTAAAAATCAATTTGAAATTAATAAAAAGTATGAAGTTTAAAAATTTGAAGCACATATCCAAAACACATTTACAGTATAAAAGAAGCGCTACTAGTGGCATTACTATAGTAACAGTGGGATTTCTGCTGTAAAAGGGGTATTGCTGCAGTAACAGCGGTACTACTGTGGTAACAGCGGCAATACTTGGGTAGATTAGATTAGATTAAATTTAATTTAAATTTGAAGGGATAAAATTAGATTAGATTAGATTAGTACCTACTGCAGTAACAGTGACATTACTGCAGTAAAAGCGTCATGACTGCAGCAACAGTGGCATTAGTTGGATTACAATTTTAACTTAATTTTAACTTTATTGCTGAGCGAAACAGATATAAGAGAAGCGCTACTAGTGGCATTACTATTGCAACAGTGGTATTAATGCAGGAACAGCAGCAATAATGCAGTAATAGCGGCATTACTGCAGTAACAGGGGCATTATTGAAGTAACAGCGGCATTAATGCATCAACAGCGGCACTACTGCAGTAATAGGGCACTACTGCAGTAATAGGGCACTATTGCAGTAACAGTGGCACTATTGCAGTAACCGGGCAATACTGCAATAACAGCGCCATTACTGCGATAACAGCGCCACTACTGCGATAACAGCGGTATTATTGCGGTAACAGCGTCAAGACTGCGGTGACAGTGTCATAACTTCAGTAACAGCATCATTACTGCGATAACAGCGGCATTATTGCAGCAATAGGGAACTATTGCAGTAACAGCGTCACTACTGCAGTAACTGCGTCATTACTGCGATAACAGCGGCATTATTGCGGTAACGGCGTCAAGACTGCGGTGACAGTGTCATGACTGCAGTAACAGCGTCATTACTGCGATAACAGCGGCATTACTGCGATAACAGCGGCATTATTGCAGTAATAGGGCACTATTGCAGTAACTGGGCAATACTGCGATAACAGCGTCATTACTGCGATAACAGTGGCATTATTGCGGTAACAGCGTCAAGACTGCGGTGACAGTGTCATAACTGCAGTAACAGCGTCATGACTACAGTAACAGCGTCATGACTGCAGCAACAGTGGCATTTTTTGGATTACAATTGTAACATTACCATTTGCTGCGCGAAGAAGATGTTGTTGACGATTTCTTCGTCGTTGACGTACATCTCGCTCTGATCGACGATTTTACGTCTCGAACGTCGCTCTTCGATCCATCGGAAAAGGAAGATGAAACCGTAAACAGGGCCGTCGAGGGACTTCTGCAAATCGTAGATCTCTTCGACTTGCACCCCTTTGACGCCGAAGTCTTCGAGAAGAAGCGTGAATAAACCCGGGTCGCTTTCTAGCTCAAGCCAACCCTCCGTCAACCTCGTGATATCCACCGGCATTTTTTTATATCATTAAAATCATAAATAAAACAAACAATTATTACTGAACAAAATTAATGTATAACCTTTTCTAAGGTTATAGCATTTCAGTAGCACAACATTCTTCTTTTAAAAAAACCAAACATAGACGACCCATTTTTAATTTATTTAACATTTTTAACAAATTGTAAAAAACTTTCAATATTTAACTATTAAAAAAAACTAAGTTAGTTAAAATAGTTTTTTTTTCAACAAAAGAGTTTTTGGCAACACTGGTTAACCTTCCATAAAGAAAAAACTTTCAGTTTTTGATATTTACAATCGCGGTCTTATCGTTATTATTTTGTTTATTTCCTAAATTTCTTATATTTATAAATAAGATTTGAATTTAAAATTGCGTTTTTGTTTTTTTGAATTTTTGTTTCCGGAGGATATTTATAAGTTGGCGGCGTTGGCTTTGTTCGTTTGTTGTGAGTTTATTAAATGTTAGCTTTCAAGTTTTTTAACATCGCGTCTTTTGTTTTTAAAAATGTAGATTCAGAATTTTATATTTTAAATTTTTTTTGGTTTTTCTTAGTTTTAGTGCGTCTTTTGTGGTGCGATGCGAAATTTAACCTCTACATTTTGGTGCGTGATTTTTGGTGTTAAATTTCAAAAGGAGTTTAAAATTAGTTAAATTTTTGATGGAAAACGTGAAAGTGATGTGAATTTGCAGAATGTTTGATGACCTGGGTTGGCCTGAATTATCGGTGAGTCGAATTTTTTCTTGGAATGCACCTGCTACAATAAACATATTTTCGGGCGTTTTGTCGTACAATTTGATGAATCTTTATTGTCGTAAGCAAATCTTTGTCCACAAAGTTGTTTAATGGCAGATTATCTTGATGATCGTTGACGGTGGTTGGTCCTTCTTGTTCTTTCTAACCGTACATCTTAGGCACTTCCTGTACTTTATGGCTTCATTTTTTGGCATCGTGAGTTGCTCTGGTTGCTAGCGTAGTACACTCCTGATTTCTCTACAGGTCCAGCCTTCCTCCTCGTCCTATTTCACTACTCTTCCGATCTTTCACCTCGTCTAGTTTCTCCACTGGTCCAACGTCCCTGCTCGTCCTATCTCTCTACTTCTCCGATCTTTCAGCTCTTCTAATCTTCCTAACCTTCCTGCTCATCCTATTTCACTACTGCTTCGATGTTTCAGCTCGTCTACTCTCTCTACTGGTCCTACCTTCCTGCTCATCGCTGCTCGTCCAATTTCCCTGCTCGTCCTATCTCTCTACTGCTCCGATCTTTCAGCTTGTCTCCACTGTTCCAACCTTTCTGCTCGTCCCTCCTCGTTCTATCCCTCTACTTCTCCGATCTTTCTGCTCTTCTAATCTTCCTAACCTTCCTGCTCGTCCTATATCACTATTGCTCCGATCTTTCAGCTCGTCAAATCTCTTTATAGTGGTCCAACCTTCCTGCTCGTCCTATCTGTCTACTGCTTTGATCTTTCTGATCGGCTAATCTCTCCACTGTTCCAACCTTCCTGCTCGTCCCTGCTCGTCCTATCCCTCTTTCTATCTCCGATCTTTCTGCTCTTCTAATCTTCCTAACCTTCCTGCTCATCCTATTTCACTACTGCTTCGATGTTTCAGCTCGTCTAATCTCTCTGCTAGTCGAACCTTCCTGCTCATCGATGCTCGTCCTATCTCTCTATCCTGTTCGACTAACCTTCCTGCTCGTCCTATTTCACTGCTGTTCCGATCTTTCTGCTCGTCTAATCTCTCCACTGTTCCAACCTTCCTGCTCGTCCCTGCTCGTCCTATTCCTCTTTCTGTTTCCAATCTTTCTGCACTTCTAATCTTTCTCACCTTCCTGCTCGTCCTATATCACTATTGCTCCGATCTTTCAGCTCGTCAAATCTCTTTATAGTGGTCCAACCTTCCTGCTCGTCCTATCTGTCTACTGCTTCGATCTTTC
Source organism: Orius insidiosus (assembly GCA_014119065.1). NCBI lineage: Eukaryota > Metazoa > Arthropoda > Insecta > Hemiptera > Anthocoridae > Orius > Orius insidiosus. Next base: position 5,615 of record JACGAQ010001157.1, on the reverse strand, counting down.
TGCTCGTCTAATCTCTCCACTGTTCCAACCTTCCTGCTCGTCCTTGCTCGTCCTATCCCTCTTCTATCTCCGATCTTTCTGCTCTTCTAATCTTCCTAACCTTCCTGCTCGTCCTATATCACCATTGCTCCGATATTTCAGCTCGTCTAATCTCTCTGCTGGTCGAACCTTCCTGCTCATCGATGCTCGTCCTATCTCTTTATCCTGTTCGACTAACCTTCCTGCTCGTCCTATTTCACTGCTGTTCTGATCTTTCTGCTCGTCTAATCTCTCCACTGTTCCAACCTTCCTGCTCGTCCCTGCTCGTCCTATCCCTCTTTCTGTCTCCGATCTTTCTGCTCTTCTAATCTTCCTAACCTTCCTGCTCGTCCTATATCACCATTGCTCCGATATTTCAGCTCGTCTAATCTCTCTGCTGGTCGAACCTTCCTGCTCATCGATGCTCGTCCTATCTCTTTATCCTGTTCGACTAACCTTCCTGCTCGTCCTATTTCACTGCTGTTCTGATCTTTCTGCTCGTCTAATCTCTCCACTGTTCCAACCTTCCTGCTCGTCCCTGCTCGTCCTATCCCTCTTTCTGTCTCCGATCTTTCTGCTCTTCTAATCTTCCTAACCTTCCTGCTCGTCCTATATCACCATTGCTCCGATATTTCAGCTCGTCTAATCTCTCTGCTGGTCGAACCTTCCTGCTCATCGATGCTCGTCCTATCTCTCTATCCTGTTCGACTAACCTTCCTGCTCGTCCTATTTCACTGCTGTTCTGATCTTTCTGCTCGTCTAATCTCTCCACTGTTCCAACCTTCCTGCTCGTCCCTGCTCGTCCTATCCTCTTTCTGTCTCCGATCTTTCTGCTCTTCTAATCTTCCTAACCTTCCTGCTCGTCCTATATCACCATTGCTCCGATATTTCAGCTCGTCTAATCTCTCTGCTGGTCGAACCTTCTTGCTCATCGATGCTCGTCCTATCTCTCTATCCTGTTCGACTAACCTTCCTGCTCGTCCTATTTCACTACTGTTCCGATCTTTTAGCTAGTCTAATCTCACCACTGTTCCAACCTTCCTGCTCGTCCCTGCTCGCCCTATCCCTCTTTCTATCTCCGATCTTTCTGCTCTTCTAATCTTTCTAACCTTCCTGCTCGTCCTATCACTATTGCACCAATCTTTCAGGTCGTCTAATCTCTCTGCTGGTCGAACCTTCCTGCTCATCGATGCTCGTCCTATCTCTATCCTGTTCGACTAACCTTCCTGCTCGTCCTATTTCACTACTGTTCCGTTCTTTTAGCTAGTCTAATCTCACCACTGTTCCAACCTTCCTGCTCGTCCCTGCTCGTCCTATTCCTCTTTCTGTCTCCAATCTTTCTGCTCTTCTAATCTTTCTAACCTTCCTGCTCGTCCTATTTCAATACTGCTCCGATCTTTCAGCTCGTCTTATCTCTCTTGGTCCAACCGTCCTGCTCGACTGACTACTCTTCCTGCCGTCTACTTTTTATCCCACTTCCGACACCAGTTTCTACAAATGTTAAGAAAGTTCAAAACCCATTTTTAAATGTTGACTTTTTGTGAAAATCTGGCTCATAGGGTCCCCATAAAAATTTTAGGCATAAAGGGTGCTTTTTTAAGATCATCCACGCATTGACTAGGGGAATATCTTATTTTCCACTCTTCCTCCATCAATTTATGAATGATTTATGAATATTATGATTTAAATTTATTTCTGCCCCTCAAAATAGACCGTCGAAAACGTCAACTGACCATTCTTTAGCCCTAACGAACAGCGGGATTGCCATTTATATTGACTGTCTTTGCATGCTTTGCTGGTGCATTCTATTTTTTTTTTCTCTTTTTTTCTTTTTTTTGTGTGACTAAAGAGGTCTAGAATTAATATGTCATAATATACAAGATAGGTTCTCTCTAGCAAGCCCCCCCCCCCCTATAAGCTTTGTTCCAACCGCAGTTTGAAACTCTAGAGCATGCGCAAAAGCATTTGCACGTCATATTTGACGTCAGATGACTTAAGATTGACGCACCATTGATTTTGCGTTGTTTTTTCCCCCCTTTCCCAAAATTCTACCTTACCCCCAAAAACATTAAATTTTATTATTAATTAGTATATTAGTAATTGGACGTATTAAATATTATCAATTAGCTAGACCTCTTTAGTCTTTAGGTATCCTGAGATCATCTGCAGAAGAAGATCTTCACGAGGTGAGTGGAACTTTTTCTTTTCTCCGCTTTTCAAATTTTTTCCGGCTATCTAATCTAAAGTGGAAGTGCATAATTTTTATCATAGCGGCAAATAAAATGAAAAAACTACAAAGTAAGTGGATTATTTTATTTACTATTCTATCTTGTTGAGTACCATCCTAAGTTAATTCTAACACCTGACAAGTCATTTTTCCAAGGTTTTCAGGAGAGCCAAAATACGCATTAATTTCTCATTTGAATCAATGCATCACCTGTTGGCTAAATCGTGAACTACACGTTTTCTGTTGGTAATAGGGTTAAACTACCAACGGAATTCGATTCTCCACAAAATATACCATCAGAAACTATGCCTAACTCAAAACTGACAAAAAATGACTTGTCCGGTGTTAGAATTAACGCGACTATTTTCTATCGTTAATTTTAGTTCAGATGACTCCGGGAGACTCAAAAAAATTTATTGTCTTAAGAAACCTGGAGTTCCTACAGGTCTAGTAGCCCCTTGTCAAAGTCGACCGTCCCTTGACTTCTTCGGGATCCCTTACCATCCGTATTTTGGGTCATCATCTACAGGATCTGAAACTAATCTTATTGTAATACCCTAAAAGAACACATAATTTGAGTTCTTTATTTTTTGCTGAAGAAGTCCAGGGGGTAAGAATATTTTGGACGGAAAATAATGAACCCACAATTGTTCAACTAGCCATTGAATAACTTGGAGGTTCATGGTTTTTGCCACCAAATTTCTGAACCTGTTGGTTGCTAGGCTGCAGTTCCGTTGGGTTCCAGTTAGGTTGGTAATACTGTGTGGGATAGAAGATTCAATACATCAATTATATCCTTATGCGACCCTCAAGGACATCGAAAAGCTTTTCTAATCACGTCTAATCCTTTTTTTAACCTTTCGGATTAACAATAAGACCAGGAAAATATTGTAGTTCTCGTTGGAATAGCAAGTCGACACAGTCGACGTTGGAATAACAAGTCGACGCAGTCGTAGACATCGACAAGTTCCAACAGATCCACAGATCCAACTCATAGCTCATGATTCTGCAGACTATATGGAATGTGTACGCTGAAGCTAATGATGCTAATGATTTTTTTTCTTTCTTTAAGAAAGAAGAATAGGTTTAACCGATGAGCAAGAGGCCTTCTTCCTCATTGGTTAATCCATTCTTCTTCTTTTTAGTTTAGCTATGGGCCTTCGGGGGGGGGGGGGGGGGGGCTCTCGCCATATTGCCGTGGCGCCCTTTACAGGGCCAACTCCAGAGGAGTGGCCGAACCAATTTATCCACGGATTTTGTGGAAGAATATTTGGAATTTCACTCAATCATCAAAAATCTCTCCACCCAACCCGGGATCGAACCCCGGTCTTCATGAATAGCTCATACTTCTGCAGACTATATGGAACGTGTACGCTGAAGCTAATGCTCTAAATCAAATTTGTGAACTCTGGTTGTAAAAGTATTTAAATAAAGTTTCTATCATCGAAATTAATGTTTACACTTCTTTACCTTATGATTTCTACGATATCAATGGGCCAATAGTTTAATGAGAAATGATGTGCATTATGAGCGCTGACGCCAGTTTCTTGCTTTCAGCGTATTTCTGCCCGATGTGCGGACGGAAGTTCAAACATCAAAGAAACCTGACCACCCACAAAAACTACGAATGCGGTAAACCTCATCGTTTCACCTGCTCATTCTGTCCGTACAAGACCCACTGGAAGTCTCAACTTCGTCCATTGCTTAAAAACCCACGGAGCTATATTAGGCCGATAGAAACGGTTAAAATGATTCTTCAATGATACATCTACTAAATATTAATTTTTTTAGGTTATAGTTGCGAGTGCGGAAAGGTGTATAAGTATAAAGAAATTTATGGGAACATAAGAAGATCAAATGCGGCAAAGATCCGTGCCAGAAATGCCCTTTTGCGACTACAGGACTTACAGGAAGAAAGAGATAAAAGCCATTTCAACCGTTAAACTTGTCATAATAATAAATAAAAATTAACTAGTTATTCTGTTGCTTGATCTTCCAGGATTAAAACGGTGGACGGTTTCATTCACGGCCACCTTGATCTGGACATTGAATGCTACCGAACTTTTTGGCTCCTTTGATCCTAATTTAGCATATTTTGTTTCAGGATTTTGTGCGTGCAATGTAACAAAACCTTCAAGTATAAAAGAGATTTGGGTTTCCATACGCAAAAAGTATGTGGAAAGGAACCCGGATATTGCTGCGACTATTGCGATTACAAGTGCTATCGCCCTTCTGTTTTAAAAATTCATATGCACAGAAAATAATGTACTTTCATAAATGTTTCAAAGAAGTGTTCTTTTATTTAACCTAAACAGTCTTTTTCTTTCGTTTCTTTCTTTTCCCCCCTTTGCTTCTTTCGCAATGTTGTATTCTAACGCTTTATTTATTTTAGTCGCTAGAGCGGAGGTGAGGGTAGTGCAGGCGTTTAAGTAATTGGCTCCGTTCGACTTCGGAAAGAGGCGCCATTCGGTCCCTCCAAGACAGCAAGCATTGTCTAGGAGATTCATGCTGTAGATATGCTGCCGACCCGTTTCTAGATTTAAGAATTCATTATTGTATCTTGTAGAACAGTATTAATAAATTAGTAGTATTTCCTAGATAACTTTTTTGTTCAGATTTACACCAGTCTTTTCGCCTTACAGTAGGTTGCTTTGAATTGGCGAACATCCAGCCCTCTAGAGGCAACTAGGGTTACGTTGTTCTGCTGTGAATCCTTCATAGCTGTCTAAGTTGACTGAACGTTGGCAGCAGTGGTAGAGATGAGGTTGTTGGGCTGGAAGATCTTTGCGCATTTAAATTTTTTTCAGGCTTTGTACGAATTGGTCGAAAATACCTGCGTGAAAAGACATGCTGCGAGTTGCTGCTGATGCAATTGGAAAAGCGACTCAAAAACCAAAAAACATCTCAAATAAACACGCAGAACCCTTTTTCTATCCCATTTTTTGATATGTCCACTACAGCAGTTTTTTTTGCAGGTTTTTTTTGGTGTTACTGCGGAAAACGATACAAATACAAAGGTGATTTGAATCGACACATCAAATACGAATGCGGTAAAAAGCCGATATTCTGGTGTGACCGTTGTGACGTCAAGTATAGCCGACTCAGCACCCTTAAACGTCACACAATTACCAAACATGATCGATTATCTTAAATAAAGTGCTATAAATGATAAATCTTATTATTTCTATCCTTTATCCAACGTTGAATGTCAAAATTGTAGCTTTAAGATTGTAATTTTAGTTTTTGAATTCAAAATTTATGTACGCGTTCCATTTTTTTCAGCTGTATGCCATGATTGCGGTCTTGTCTTAAATACTGCGAAGGAGTTCGATTTCATAGAAGATGCAGGACGCATAGTTGTGAGTTCTGC
>JACGAQ010001156.1:0-68974 GCA_014119065.1 Orius insidiosus | reverse complement strand
TTGAGAAAACCGATGGTAATGCCATTGAATGATTTTTAGACTTGATGGATTTATCAATGATGAGAAATGATGGTTTCCAGCCAGAGGAGGAGTATCCGCTGGAACCGAGGCTGTGACTAGAAATGGAGTTGAGACCGATTCCGGATCCGAGGCTGATCCCGTGGCCGAGGCTGCTTCCGAGGCTGATGCCATGTCCGAGGCCGCTTCCAAGACTGATTCCATGTCCGGCGGCGTAGGTGCTTCCGAGGGAGATACCGCTGGTAAGTCCGTGCCCGCTTCCGAGAGAGATACCGCTTCCTAAGCCGATTCCGCTAAGCCCTCCAATCGATCCATAACTTCCGAGACTTGAGAGACCGATTGAACCGGACGAAACGGCAACGGGTTGTTGTACGAAACGGGCTGAGGGACGGAGACTGGTACAGGTCTGGTTATCGTGACTGGCACTGGTTGAGGCACTGAAACTGGGTAGGGTTGAGGGACGGAGACTGGAACTGGTTGTGGGACAGCAACAGGGACGGGGCGCGGAACGGAGACTGGCACTGGCCTCGGAACAGTAACTGGGTATGGTTGAGGGACAGCTACAGGGACCGCTCTGGGTACTGCGACAGGCACAGGAACCGCTTGTGGAACAGGGTAAGGCCTGGTAACTGTAACGGGACCGGTTGAGGTACTGGGACGGCGACAGCAGTGTTTACAGTATTGACGGTAACCGGAGCTGCTGAAACACTCACTCCTCCTACACCTCCAGCTAAACCGATGCCACCTAGTCCACCAATTCCACCAATTCCTCCAATTCCACCGATTCCGCTTAATCCTCCAATACTGCTCATCCTCCCAGGCCGTATCCTGAGCTGTACCCTATCCCAGAGCCATAAAGCCCACCACTTATGCCATGGCCAACTCCACCGAGGGATATTCCTCCGCTGTTGATTCCTCCCGAGACGATCCCTCTTTTCTCAGTCTTCCTCTCTTCGGCCAAAGCCGAAATCGCAAGCGCCACAAACAGTAAGCTCTGAAATAAGTAAAATTAGAATACTAATGTAAAGCATCATCATTTTTTACCTTGAAAACGTTCATTCTAAGGCAGAAACGATAATGATTAAGTTGGCAAGTCCCGGAGTTTATATACTCGGGTAGTGGATCGGTCACCCCCCACGGTCCGGAGCACTTTCTCTCGCAATTACATCATTCAACCCTCTCCGAGTCCAGATGCATCTTAGACAAGGACGATACTCCCTATTAGGAACATCTGGAGCGCCCTTCCTTTTAATTTTGTCGCCTAGCTGAAAAAAATAATATTCCATTCGAACGAGCAGAATGTTCTTGTCTATAAAAAGTACTGGTTCTTGTCGACGATCCTTCATCGGCGTGAAATAGTTTCACGTTTCCCGCGCTAATCGAATCTAAATCATTTAATCTTATGGGAATAGTTTTAATTCCAAACACCTGTTTTCCATTGCAAAAATAACACTTTTTTCCACTATAATATAATATAATTTTAGAGATATCGGATTATTTTTGAGCATCTTCTTAATTTCCCTAATTTAAATAAAGCGGTCCTATTCGGGAGAAACCAGAAAAATTCGTCTAAATGTCAGGATAACAAATCACTATTAAGAGGTGAAAGCAAAAGGTGGAACCTCATGTAGATTCGGCCAAAAAATATGAATGGAAGGTTTATATCTCGGAAGTTCACGGCGAAGTTCGAGGTTTCTCATCCTTAATTTTGACACTAATGGCGTTTTTTTTGAAAATAACCTTACCTTTTAGGTAGATTTTTTCTTATGAACTTAAAAAGTTTTGAAGTTAAAGTGGATTTTTTATCGACCAGTAGATATTATAGGTAGTTTAGGATGTTGGGATGGTCTTAATTGAAACAAGCAGATTTAGCGGGTCGAGCTTTCGGAAAATTCGGAAATATTCGGAAATATTCCGAAAGCTCGACCCGCTAAATCTGCTTGTTTCAATTAAGACCATCCCAACATCCTAAACTACCTTAAAAAGTTTTGACTATGATAACGTTTATCTCACGACGCGTTTCGGCTTAAGAAACCTCGTCAGGTGAGCTATTCCCTCTATCACAATCATTTTTCCATCAAGTCTTCCTACAGTCCCTTTTTTGCAGTCATTTTTTCCTTATTGGTTAATTGTTTGAAAGTAAAATCAACAACCTTGCGGAATACAGATGCAATAAAATTAAAATGTAAAGTAATGCCATTGCAGCAAATCTGTCATAAAAATTAAAAACCAATGATAAGGTGGTAAGTGGCTCTATCTCTTGGAGAACGGTGGCTGTGGTGAGCTTTAGGGAGACGGTTTGTTTCCAGCTTCCCGCTGTATCCACTAAATCTCTCGGAGATAGGTTCACAGTGAATAGATAGAAATGATTGTGATGAAGGGAATAGCTCACCTGACGAGGCTTTTTAAGCCGAAACGCGTCGTGAGATACCCGTTTCACAGTCATTTCTACCTCTATTATTGGTTAATTGTTTGATAGTAAAATCAACAACCTTGCGGAATACAGACGCAATAAAAATAAAAATTAAAAATTTTGTATGAATTGATCTCTTTTCTCTTAAAAAGCTGAAATCCTATTTAAGAGTAAGATGTATTTCTAGACACACGAGATTCACCTGTGCCAGTTTTTAACGGTCTTTTACCTCATCAACCAATGAGCAAAATAACAAAAACTCCGCCCCGATTCTAACCATAATCAATTGAATTACTGATATGGACAAATTGTGAGCTATTTTCGTGCTTAGGTTGTCCAGATACGAGGAAGTTCCGTCGGATCAAGCTCCAGACTTAACTGTATTTGAGAAGCCAATTAGAACACCCCATTTTGTTAAGGTCGAATGCGTTTTTTTGTCCCCAATGAAATACTCGTTAACTTTAAAAAAATTGTTAATTTGTAAATACTTTTATGTACACTTGTTCCAGTTACATTTCCACCGTGAAACATCAATTGAATTTTAATTGCTAGTTCAATAAAATCCTTAATTGAACTATCATAGTTGGAAGCCTTGTTCTACATTACGGTTTTTTCAGAGATTTGGACTCCATTATTTGGAAAACGTCGAAAAAAACTTACGAGGAAATAAAAATCGTGTCAGGTCATTCATAACGAAACCATTTATATTTTCCGTCGACGTTTTTGGATAGCAAATGTATAAATGTTTCTCATAAAAGCTGGAATCATGATGTATATATGGAAATATGATAAGATGTTCCGCTATAGCGAGCCAGGATGTCAACGATCCGGATTACATAAAAACCTTGGCTGACCTATTACGTCGACTGGACACCATATCGTTTATTGTGTGAAAAGCTGTTCTTTAGACATGAACTTTTCAAGAAGCTAAAAATACTTCAGACATATTTTTAGACCTACCTCTACATAGTACATGAACATTTTCTACTCCCATGATATGTTTTGAAAAATAAAAAAATAAAATATAATTTAAACTAGTGGGTGGTTTGGCGAAGAAGTTAAGAAATTAAGAGAACAATAAATAAAATAGTTGTTTAATAACAAAATCGTTGTTGAGTAACAAATAAAAATCTTAAATCGTTGACCTCTTTATAATAGAGAGGTCAATTTAATCTAAATTAGATATTCCTTTTCAACGGTTGGGTGTTAATATGTAAAAATGTTGGAGGTTGTTATCGTATGTCACTTGCTTCAGAGTAAGCTCGTTAATCAAACAAGAAGGGGGCAGAAGAAGTCGGTGGTAAACCAGTTTACTTCCTTTTAGAGCGTCGGGTTGCCCTACGCTTTTCGCATCGGTTCGGTATCACTTTCTCCGCCGCGTCCGTCGGTCTGGGCGCGTTACCTTACACCGAGAGACTCCTAACACATATTACGGCAAATTATATAAAACGAACTTTGATCTCTTTGTCACGCGATATCTGACCAAACCGCGCTAGATATTTTCTCCACACTGTACCATTAAAATCGGCCGAAATGGAACTTGCGATTAAAATCTCAACGCTCTTGCATAATTTGTATCTTTACCCGCCTTTTTCCCCATTAAAAGAACCCCGCCAGGCTGTAAAATCCCGAACGCTAAATGTCAACGAAGCCGCTGAAAGTTGATTGAAGCTTTTACCGCTGCTACTTTCCGACCTTTTTCCCTCCGCGCCACCCACTTGTTTTAGTCAATTAGTTGCATAAACTAGGAAGACATACGGAAGTTTCGATCTGGTTTACCCGTATGCTCCTTACTTGTCACTTGAAAACCGTAAAAGACAACCCGAAAGAAACTAACTTGTCTTGAAATCGAATTAAAAAGTTATTTTTATGAACTTGATTTTCTTTTTCGCTTCATTTGAGAGAGAGGGTTGGACTTGAAATCCTTGGAAACGAAAGGATCGTTCTAACAAGCGATTTTGCAAACAAGGAGATGGCTTTTTAAAAAAACGAGAACATGGGGAGACATAATATTTTATGTAGCCATAACATTTTTTTCCATCTCTTTCAGTAAAAACATTTTGCAACCGCGTAACTCTTCGGTCGACATTCCTCCAGAAAAATTCCGAACTAAAAACAAGAAATAATTAGAATTTTTTGGTGTTCCGAACAAAATCGATTGCTCCACCGAAAGCTCAGCACAGCAGAGGTTCAGAACAAACAGTGCAAACAAGTTGGCTTTTTTTTAAACCACATTATCTTTTTTTAAACCAACTGATTTTGAATTAGTAGAATCGTTATGGATCAGATTCGTAGTATTTAGTTATCGTTGAACATGTCTATGGAAGAAGGTAAGCAAAAGCTCTATAAATATTGTTAAATATTAAATTTAATAAAACCGTTCACCTGATCTCTATAAAAATGGCTCAAAGGAATCCAAGTTTATATTTTGATGATCTTTTAGGTTCGTTGGAAAGTGTGATTTCGCGGGCGCAGCCGCCGCCGACAGCGCAGCCACCGCCTCCACCACCTCCTCCACCGCCACCTCCTCCTCCGGCAACTCCTCAGGCTCAGCCATCTGCACAAACGTTTACTTATTTCCGTTCTAAAGAAGCTGAAAAAGGATTATCCTACGGTTCCGTACATATCGCAAGACGAGATATAAACGTGAGTGATATAGGATTTTTAGAGCCTTCATTACCGTCGCCTTCATTTTAGTCGCTGAATTTCGACTATCCGTTCGCTAGTAAAGTGATTTTAAAAGAAGAGCTCGAAAACACTCCTAAAAAGGAACTCTGGCATCTTTACAGAAAATGGATCGCTTTAGTTTTAATCTCGATTATCGTTGCTGTTGCGTATCTTGTGCTTCAAATTTCCGTCGGAGAGCTCATGGCCTTAAAAATCAATTTTTTATCCGACTGTATGTTTCTTAATGAAAAATGAATGTGCCCCCGAACTTATGTTGCAATTTTTTAGTAATGAAGAACGATGGGGTAGGAAGCGCTGTGGCTTATTGGTGGGGGTTCAACCTCGTTACTGCATTGCTGAGCGGTGCTTTAGTTGTATTCTTACAGGTTAAAAGACTAGATATCCATTTATTTTTATTTTATATCATTTTAGGAGACTGCCGAAGGCTCTGGCTTGCCTGAAATTCTAGGTTTTTTAAACGGAGTCGACGTGCCGAATTTGTGCTCTTTTTTATCGTTCGCTGTCCGGTACATAAGCACGTTTTTAATGGTTATGTCTAATTTGCCTGGTGGTTTGGTAATAACGGAAAAGAAAGTTCAATTTTTAAAATTTATTTTTTATAGCAAGAACCGTATTTGCCGATTGGTTTGATTTTGGGAGGTCTGATGTACAGGTTGGGTGTTAAGATGGAAACCTTTTTATGCTTTCGAGTGGGACTACGATAGGAGAAATTTGGCGGGAGCGGGTCTGGCGTGTGGTGCAGCGTCAGTTTTCGGGACGCCGCTCGGTGGACTTATATTCGCTATGGAGCATCTTTCGCATTGGCGTGGAGATATCCTATTTACTTTTATGGCAACGGGGACGCTCTCCTCCTTCATAACGACCACAACCGAGTACTACTACAGAGCATACAAAGACGGCGAAGGGCATCCGGTCGACATCTTCTCACCGCATAGAGAAAACACTAAGTTCGTCGACTTCAACGAAATTCCCCTTTTCATCGCCATCGGTATCATAGGCGCAGCACTCGGAACCGCCTGGAACATTCTACAACGGTTCCTCCTCGTATTCAGACGTCGGTAAATATTACAAATATTCTTTCTCTCATTGTTTTCTTAGTTTTGTCCAAAATAAATGGATTAGACTCGTAGAAATCTTCTTAGTTTCTTCTCTGATCTCTTTGTCCGGTATCGGTGCCTTCATATTATTGGATACCTCAACCAACTGCATATCCCAGAAATTACTAGAAACCGAAAAAAGTATGATAGTCGAAAATTTCAATGTAAGAAACTTATAAAATATTTTCTCAATTTAATTTTGTTTAAAGAGCAAATGTTCAAACAAAACATACGCTGGCTTAAGTGTATTTTTATTTCAAGAGCCAAGATATATTATTAGAGCCTTATTAACTATACCAGAAGGCATATTACTCAAAATATTCATTGAAAAAAATAATAAGTAAATTTTTAGATCAATTGACGCCGATTGTTTTGTTAGTATTTTTGGTGTTGTTTTTCGCGTGGTCCCTTCTACATGCTGGAAGTTTTACGCCTTCAGGGATTCTGCTCCCGAACATAATCATTGGAGCAGTTTGGGGTCGTCTTTTATCAATTTTATTCCATTCGGATAGCTTTACATTTATAAAAGTAAATTTAAAATATGAAGATGTACCAACGTTTCTAAGTTTTAACTTTAGGGCCCTTATAAGGATGCGACTAAGTTGGCGTATTTGTGCGGAGTGCTCAAGCGAGCGGAGCGACGAGGATGAGCCTCGGACTTACTATCATAATGGTCGAAGCTTCCGGAAGTATCAACTTTATCGTCCCGTCGCCGTCATCGTCGTCGTCTCAAGATTCTTAAGCTCCATAATCACTCCAGTAATTTCTATTCATCTCTACCTATCAATGTCACATTACTTTTCAGTCGATTATCAAAACGATAGCGTATTATAAAGGATACGTTATTTTGGGCCACACGCCGATACCATTATGCGCAGATTTGACGGTTCAGGACATCATGTGTAAAAGAATGGCTTGTATGCCGTCAACAGCAAGGGCGGATTACGTACAACAGTTTTTAGAAACTCATCATCATCTTGAATTTCCAGTCACTGATTGGGTATCCACAGCACCTGTAAGTGTAGATAGTCCCATGGACGACGTCTCCTCGACATCGTCTATGGTACCATGGCAGAGAATTTCGATGGTACCTTACCAGAAATGACTCGTACAAGCCTAAAGTATTTATATTTTAGGTCGAAGGGCCGATAAACTTTAAAGGAATTATATTGCGGAAGCAACTCCTCGCTTTGATCAACCCTCCGGAAAAGGGACGAAAAAGGAGCGCTTTGTTTTCAAAAATTTTTAACGATGACGTCAAAATGACCGTTTCACCTTCAACGGAGATCAATATCGAAGAGCACATGAATCCTACTCCATTTTATATTTACAAAGTACTTACAGCCACGTTCATACACATTACCTGTTTTCTAGACTGCATCCATTACTCGGGCGTCGACATTATTCATTTCAATGGCACTTCATACTTTGATTGTTGTCGATCCGAACAATCTTCAGGTTTGTTTCTTCACGCTAACATTCTCATAGTCTTTTTGCATACAGGCAGTAGGTCTAATCACGAGGAAAGATTTGGCTTTAATAAGAAAAGAGTACAGTATGTGGAGAGTTAAGATAGTCAAAGAAAAAACTGCTTTTACTTAATAAATAAAATGGAAAACTTCCGAAAAATTTTTTTAAAAATTAAAAGTTTATTCAGTATTTCCAGCACTTCTTTTTCCCGTTTTCTTTCAGCCTGAGCAGTTTCTCGGCCTTTTCCAAAAGAGCTAATTTCTCGATAAGTTCAGTTAAGTTGATAGTCGTAGATTCCGCATTCTTTGTCTTGTTCTCCAGTCACTTTTGGTCTTATGAATTTACGTTTGACTTTCAACGCGGGTTTCTTTACTTTGGCTTCTTCGGCTTTCGCCTTTTCCGGCTCGTAGTAACTTAAAATCTTGGCGTTAGGCAACGACGCCTTTTTCCGCTTATCGAGTATCTCAATGGGAACGTGAGCGGAAATGGCGCTTTTTAGTTGTCTCTCGTCGACGGCTCGGCGGCCGTTGACGAGTACGTCTCTTATACGGGCGTGATTGAGATGCTCGGCGATTTTCATAAGTCCGGCACCTTTATCCTCCGAACGGTCGTCTTCTTCAGGGACTTCGGGAAGATCCAAGCTTTTTCCAGGTGGGGAGATCACTCTCGGAAAATATTTAGTCGGGTTTCTCTCTATCGGCTTGTACTTAGACCTGACACTTTTCTCAGACACGATGGTCGAATCTTCACTTAGATCTGCTATCTCGGCACTTGTCGTTGTAGCACTCTTTTGTCTAGTCGATTCCGATTTTTTCGGTGACTTTGCTAAAATCCCTTCGCGCGTTTTAGGTGAGGCTAAAACATAATGTCTGCTTAGATCTGATTTCTTATTCGCATATTTGACATCTGAAGATTTCTTAAGCGAAGATTTTAATGAGTCTGTGGTGCTTTTGGCAGTTTTTGAACTACGCTCCGGAGATTTGGACCTAGATTCTTTTTTATTTCGACTCCATTCTGAAGATTTCTTATCAGAAGATTTTGACCTCAAATATTCACTTCTAGTTTTTGAATCATCCGTCAACGATCTTTTGTTTTTCGAACTAACAGACTTCGGCCTGTGATCGTGCTTCGAACTTGAATCATATGATTTTTTTCCTTTTCGACTGTTATACGAGGATCTCCTATCTGACGATTTAGTCCTAGAATTATCAGATTTTGAAATCGATTCAGCTTTTTTGTCTTTTCGACTTCGGTCGGAGGATTTTCTATCTGAAGACTGGCGAGAATATTTCCTGTCGGATTTTGAACTAGAATCTGAATCCTTTTTGTCCCATTTTATACTGGACGACTTTCGATGTTTGCTTGTCGATACATCCGGTTTATCCGGAGATATCTTTTTTAATACAGAAGATTTAGTTTTCGGTAGGGACTTCTTCGTCTTGCTGAGGACTTTTTCGAGTTGAACCGTTCCAGAATTCGATCTTCGATGTGCATAAGAACGTCGTCGATCGATACTTTGTTTTTCTTATTTTCCGCCTCGTTTCCTTGAGTCGTTATCGAAATTTTGACGGACTCTTTTTTACCAGATTCACCCAAAATGATGACCGCTTCGTTGGGTTTTTTTCGCATCACGATATCCTCGTTTCCTAATTTTATATTCGTTATATTGATATCCGATTTTCTCCTAGAACTGTCAACTTCCGACTTGAATAACTTTTGGACGAAGATCTTTTTGAACTTTCTATTCCGGCTTTGGAATGAAAACTTTTTGAGGAAATCGGTATTAACTTTGCTTTAAAAGAGTTCGGCCTGAATACGGGCTTTTTGGCAACTAACAAAGACTCTGAAGATTCGTTTGGTTTCTTTTTAGACATTTTTTTCTTTGAAACATCAGTTTGGACGTTTTTGTTCGAATTTCGGTTCGAAGTCTGCACTGCGCTGTCGAGTTTTACGATATCTTTTCTCGAACCTCTGTCATTCATATTCGAGAAGCTGACTTTCTTTTCGGTCTTGACCCCAACACTAGGACTTTCTGCAAGGTTCTCATTCTCCTCAATCTCCTTAACTTTTTTCATCATCATCTTGAGCTACAAAGAAAACAATAAAAATTGATAAAGGCGTTTTAAAAATTACAAATTTATAAAATATGTCTTTTCTCTTTTCATAACCGATGTCCAACTCTGGTTCTTGGTGTTTATCAGCTTCAAAGTGCTATCGTTTGACCTACTACGTTCAGAGGTTTTGCTGGTACCTTCCATCTGCTTGTCGAATAGTTCAGGTGTTTTGCTAAAACGATCGGGAGTTTTGCTTCGACCTTCCATCGGCTTGTCGTGACGTTCGGGTGTTTTGCTAAAACGTTCAGGATTTTTGCTAGGACCTTCCATCGCTTCGTGACGTCAGGTGTTTTGCTTGAACGTTCAGTTTTACCAGAACCCTCAGAGTTTTATTGTGATCTTCTGGGTCTTCAGCTTCTTGGAACCTTCTTCGTCCTTATCGTAAGACGGAAATACGGGATAAGTAAACGACGTGATTTTTCCAAACTCTTTCGACTTCCCAAAAGCTTCCTCAACCATGGTCGAATACTTTTCTCTCATCCTTCGAACATGATTTAACTAATAAACTTTTTAAAAACCATTGATATTTTCCAATAAGACTTACGACTTCTTTAAACATGTCAGGATCGATAAGAAACTCTTTTTTTCTAGCAATCTGATTAACATTTCTTTTCTGAGCATATTGTTTATTCTTTAAATGCTAAAAGCGCCAAAAAAAGTTACAATAATTAAAATTATTATTTAGGTACCATATTTATGTATTTTTCGGGATAGATTCCAAAAGGAAGGAGAGAAATCTTAAAAGAAAAAAATATTATCCTTTACTCCATAACCTCTTGAGTTCCCATTTTCTCTCCCAACTCCCCCGAAATTAATGAGAACTCATATATTAGTTAAAAAATAAAAATAATTACTTCGTTTTCTTTGCCATTGGCTCTTTTTTTGGCGATACCTAAAAATAATTAAAATTTTATAGTAAGAGCGAAATGAACTCTAACCTTTCTATTTCTCGGTCGTGAGATATCCTGAAAATCAAATATATAAAAAATCAAAATCAAAACCAAATTTACCAACATGACTTTGCCAGGACAAAATTGAATTGCGATGATCCCCAGTTTCTTGCCAATTTCCCGCTTCGATTGATGGCGTCGGAATCAAATCATCACATAATACATTTGACTCCGAATCTGTCGAACCGCTATAGGTTTCATCGTCTGATTTCATACCCTAAAAACCATGACAAGCTTATAAAAATTTTTGATGTATTTTATACTTTTGAGACTTCAGATGATTTCTTCGTCCAGAGTGGCCATTTTTTGAAACTAAAAATTTTTTGGGGATGATTGTAAACTGTATTTAGAAAATAAATACCATCGTTTGCTCAGAACAAGTTTTCTCGGAATCGGAAGAATTCGGTAGCTAAGAAAAAATAAAATTATAACTTCCATTACGTCATGGATATGTCAGGGCAAAGAAATGGAAGAGATTCCCTTTATGTATTCTGTTAGCCGCACCTAGCAGTTTTTTCTCAAGACATTTTTAACGCCATAAATTGCTAACTTGGATAAAAGTCTTATATTACGACACCCAGAAAGTTTGCAGGAACTTAATTTATAAAACTTAGTTACTGGTTATAACAGGATAATTTATTCAGAAAACATAAGTTTAAAATTTTTTGCTTCGCATTGACATTTGTGGCAATTGCAGTCGTAGATTGTTTGGACGTAAAATGCTTTGGTGTCCGGTATGGTTTCAAGGGATGGTATGTAGTCGGTACTGGTCGATCTCGATGATAGATCTTGAATTTCGTCGGCACTCGCCTGGTCGAAGACAATGGATTTGGTCATCCACGGAGTTCCGAGTTGTTTGTCGGATGTCGACTCGCGGACTCGGGTCGTTTCACAAAGTTTTTTGAGAAGTCCTCTGGTGAGGACGGTTCCGATGAGGGATCTTGCGAGGAGGGCCTGACTCGGCTCCATTCTCCTCAAGCTTTTACCGACTGTCTTACCTACCAATTTGCTTCAGAACTCAGAATTTTCCTACCCTGAAAACAACGGTGGTTTAATTTACTGATGACCCGCATAACGTTTGTGTATTGCGTAACATATTAATCCCGCATAACATTCATGTTATTCAAAATAGTTGGCTTTCGCCCAGTTCGAACAGTTTATAATTTTTTGTGTTTTATTTATTACTTCTAAGAGTCAAATAAGACTTTTATCCTAGATTCTCTTTAATGTCCTTTGATGCTCATTTTATCTGACATCATTGTTTCGGTTAATTGGGTTTGGTCGATAATTGATTATAGGCAACTTGACGTCACATTTTATAAAAACTTACCTTGTTGGTTCCTTTTGACACGAGAGTTTTTTCTTGGGCTGAAGTGCTTGGAATATTAAAAGCAGGCTTGCCAATTTTCTTAGGGATTCTGTCCATTATGTGTACATTATTTTTCGGATTTTCGGGTTTTAAGGATAAATCTGAATAAGTTTTGGTCGATTTTTCTAGCTTAATGGTATGCAACTGTTTGAGAAGGTTTTTCGATGTTCGGTTTCTTATTTTGAGCTCGGAATTTTCATGAGGGACGAACATGTTAGTCGTGTTGTCGGTCAAGTTTCCTTTGGGATTTTAAGTCCAAGAAGTCCGAGATTCGAGTTATTTGGAATGCCGCGATATTTCCCCAAAGGGTGCTTCTCATCCCAGAATGATCCAGAAAAATAAGACTTGTCACGTACCGCCGCTTTGGGGGGCTCCAGTTCGGATTTTCCGCTCAGAAAAAGGCCCGATTTCGAAACCTGGGAACGTTCCGAGACGAAATCCGGCTTGAGGATGAGTCCGCTTCTTCCGCAGCTTTTTGTCGCTAAGTTCTTCGATTCGCTTCGTTCAAATTCTGTCATTTTGTCGCATCTTGTTTCTACCTCCATTTGTGTTGAAGCGTTTTTCAATTGCGTTTTTTCTTCTGTCTTGATGTCCACCCAAGACTCTTGAGGTGCGGGGCGGCTTCAGTATTGACGATGGAAAATTCTTATGAAGGGTGACGGTCAAATTTTTTATTTCTTCAACCCTTTTGAAGTCTGATCTTTCCGTCGAATCGCTAATCGTTGTATCTTCGCTTTTTAAATATTTCAAAAGCTCGTCGTTTATATTATCGTTATCTAAGAATTCTTTGAATTGACTTCTTATATTCCCATCTCTGAACTTCGTCGGAGTTAAAATTTTAGATATTTTGTCCCTTTGGGTTCCTCAGCTTGTGCAGAATCTGCCTTCTCTATTTCTTGTTTTCTTCTTTATTCTCTTTCTTTAATTCAAGACGGTTTTCTGAGCCGAACAACGGTTGCTGCGATGCCACATTTGTCTTAGATCTAAATTATGATCGCTTTGGACCTGCCGGGTCACAGGCGCTCTTTCTGGTACAGGCGGCGGATTCGTGTAGTGGTCAGAAACGGGGACTTTTATTGCTCAGGGGCCGGTAAGAGCATCGTTTTACCGCCTACAGAATGCGAGATCATTTTTCTCTCTTCTTGCCTGAAATGCATCGTCGTGATTTCGGGATTGGTAGTCTTGTAAATTTCAGAAATGACGTCGCTTAACGTCTCGCTATGGCTTAACTTCTCGTTTTCGATTGTAGGCAACGCCTTCTTCGAATTCTTAACCTCTTCAAAATTCTGGGTACCCTCGGCTTTTTCAAATTACATATTTCGGACAGGAGGTCCGAAGAGGATGACGAAGACCCTTTTGAAAGGTCGACTTTTTCGAAAAACTCCTTCGTTTTCGCTCTTAGTTTTGAATCTTTAAACTCCACATTTGACGATATATCACAGGTCCTTCTTTTATCGACAAGGATGGTATCTTTAAAGTCTCCGTGTTCGATTTATTCGACGGTTCCAAAAGAGACGCAATATCTTTATTTGAAGCTTTTTCATTTATAAAATTTCATTGCTTGTTGATATTTCTTCTTTCGAAATGTAAGCAGGCTCTTCTGTCAAAGGTTCTTTATATAAAGCTATGTCCTCATTCAAAGCTTTTGTGAAAGATATTTCCTCTTTGGCTCTATATTTTTATCATCTGCGCACGTTAGCTCATTTTTGATGAATTCTTCAATGTGAGATGCTGCTTCCGTGTTTTCTACTGAAGGGATGATTTCTTTATTTGAAGCTTCATGGATAGATACTGCTTCTTTCGATGGCTCTACTTTGTTTAAAGACTCTTGATTTGATTCGATTTCTGAAACTATTTTTATGAAAGACTCTTCGTTTGAAATTTCATTTTGCATAAGGAGTCTTCTTCATTTGGAATCGTCTTGCATCCTAATTTACTCGGAGATGACGTGATGAATATTTTTTCTAGATACACGCCTTCACCTGAGGCTTGGCTGCAGGCGGGGACTTTGATCTTCCCGCTTTCGTCTACCTCTTCGGTCTTGTTGTTCAAAAGTTCGTCTCTAAGCTCACGGACGGTTGTGTTGTCTATTTTAAGACTTTCTATAGGACAGACGGAATCTCCTTTTAAAATTAATACGGTTTTAACGCTTTTCGGTTCTGTGAGGGTGAGCTTGCTTTTCGAAACGTTCGGACTCGGACGGCGAAACTCGGACAAAGACGGTGCCGAGGGTTTCTGAACGGAATCGCCGACGATTTTTAAATTAACCACCTCAATCTCGGAATTTTTTTCTTCATCCTCTTTCGAATTTTTGTAAAAAAACGATTTTCGGTTCTTTCTCGACTCTTTCCGAATTATCATCGGCCTCGTCTTCGGTACTAATTCGTCCTCAAGGTCGTCAGTAAAAGTTTCAACGTTATAAGCGTGGATGTTGATCCCCGGGACGTTTTTCCATCGTTTGTGTAACTTTTTCATCGAAGAACCTAAACAGAAAAATGTTATACAGTGGGAAAAGATAGATAAGAACCCCCCTCCCCACAAGTTTCGCTTTAGCACTACTATAATCCGTAACTAGTAGCAACATCTTCACACGCTCCTTTAACAAAATTGTAGCAGATGTGCCCTTCACAATATGATTTTAAAAATTAAAATAAACTCACTTTTTAAATAGTTCCCTTCACTTTGACTTCTTTCAAGAGGGGACGAGTTGAACGATTTTTTGGCCCAGGAGACATCCGTCAAAGTATTTCTCGAATGATACGGAATCAATTTTGGATTCGAAATTTCGAAATTTGTTCTGTCTTCGGACGTGTACGACGAGAAGGATTTCAACGTCGTTTTATCGTCGAAGGAAGCTTCATTTTTCGTCGTCGACTTCGAAACAATTTTTGCCACTCGTGATTTCTTGGGAAAATGTTGTCTGTATTTTTTCCACGGGCTCTCTTTATTGTATATTTCAATTTCGTTTTAGGCTTTGAAATTTTTTCCGTTTCTTTTTCGAACACCGAATTTCCGAATTGATCTCCGTAAACTTTCTTTTCGACTTTGAGATCGGCGCCGACGGATTTCTTCTCTTCGAAATTTACGTTCTCCGTCTGACAAGCGACGTCTTTGATTTTCGTGAGTTCCTCTTTGATAAGCATTTCAAGGAGCTCGAGGGCGGATTTATCGTGCTCCGTCAGTTCGGAACTCGTCGACTCAAGACGCGAC
Source organism: Orius insidiosus (assembly GCA_014119065.1). Taxonomy (NCBI): domain Eukaryota; kingdom Metazoa; phylum Arthropoda; class Insecta; order Hemiptera; family Anthocoridae; genus Orius; species Orius insidiosus. Next base: position 53,645 of record JACGAQ010001156.1, on the reverse strand, counting down.
TTGAAAACTAACTCGTCCAAAAAAGATGTGTCCGAATTCGCCATCCCGTTTCTTATGCAATTTGAACTTTCAACTTACCGGCGTCGGAAAATACGAAGGAACCATCGCCGGCGTTGAAACCTAAAAGAAATACATGAAACGTCAAAGAATTTGGGTTCGCGTTTCACTTTTGGGCATGAAATATACTGAAAATTTTGTCATGTAAAATTTTGTCAAATGTGTGGTTTCTAAAGTAATCAAATCTTAGTTTTAAGTCCACATATGTTTATAAAAAAGGAAAAAATCTGACAAAAATAATGGAGGCGCCGGGTATCGATCCCGGTACCTCTCGCATGCTAAGCGAGCGCTCTACCATCTGAGCTACGCCCCCTGATGGTGGTATGTCATAAAAACTTCTACATCATTGGATTAACTATGATTTCATAAGAAATCTTCAAAAATAATCATTAGTCAAAAATATCCCATAGACTATTCAAGATAAAAGAATGAAAAATAAAAACCGGGTCACTAGAACAGTTAATTCATAATCATTATTCATCACGTTACTGACTCTGAAACTGTCCTGTTAAAGTTGCAAAATTTAGTTTTTTAAGTTTTCGAAAGAATTTTTCATTTTCAATCATTTTTCAATATCAAAAAGTAAAATCCTAGTAGCACTTGCCTTTTATTTTATTTACTTGAATTTTTAATTTTTTGATGGGGTAATTCAGAATTCAAAATTGCTTGATGCATCCATAGCAATGACATTCTTCACTTTGGCCATTGGTTGACTAATTTTTTGCAATATTGCAAACAATAAAAAGGAAAGTCCTCCAAAAAGTGCGTCATAGGATACACGCAAGTCGCAAGTTCACTCCTTACGTGTCGTATCACAATTCGCTCCTATCATTTCACCACGCAACCTCCTCTCTCCACTTTACTGTTTATTTTTTTCCTATCACTTTTTAGTTTTTAGTCGACAAAATTTAACTCCCGACGAAGATCCCTATTTTTTTCACTTCTACTTAGAAATATGAAAACCAATTTTTTTATTTCGATATTATGACCCCGACAAGATGTTTAAAATAACGTATTTCACGTTGATCTTTATGGTTTTCTGCAGTAGTTTTTGCGAAAACCCACTTGAAGCCGGCGACCACTGTTTTTGCAAAGTGAGTACCAAATTAGAAATTTCGAATGTCTGAAAACTCAACCTTTTTTTTTCAGCTGAAAGGACAAATCGACGACTGTAGCTGTAAAGTTGACACAGTCGACTACTTCAACAATGTAAAAGTTTACCCTCGTCTCAAAAGTTTACTTCAAAAAGACTACTTCAGATTTTACAAAGTAAAAACAATAAATTTATCAATTTTGAAGCCTCTTTTTTAGGTAAATTTAAAGAAAAAATGTCCATTTTGGTCCGACGATAATCGCTGCGCCATGAGATTTTGTCATGTTAAGCCATGCAAAGAGGTAAGATAAAAGATGTGTGCTTTTATAAACAAATTAAAACCATATAGTCTAGAGAAACTTTTTAAATTTATAAAATGGGTTAATTTTTTCTGATAATCTAATCCTCTAAAAAGGGGAAATCTTATGTTTCCTCCAAAAAAGGAAAATTCTTTAGATATGATTGTTTTTTTGGGGAATTTTTCAGGATGATATACCACCCGGGTTGAAAGGGAAGGACCATGAAGATGAAGATATGCATGTTAAATATTTAGCAGAGTCGCAGGACGTCGGAAATTCAGATTGCGAAGAAGTGGACGAGCTTGGATATTTAAATACAACAATAAGCGCTTCAGCTGCTGCAGAATTTGAACTTTGGCAAGCTCATGATGTCGCACAAGAAAATTTCTGCACTTTTCCGGACGACGGGGACGAAGCCCAGTATGTCGATTTACTCCTCAACCCTGAACGTTTCACCGGTTACAAAGGTGATTCCGCACATCGGGTTTGGCGCACAATCTACATGGAGAACTGTTTCAGACCAAAAAACAGCTATGCTGAATACATACCTTCTTCCAAACTAAATGGTATTGTTTTATCAATGTTAAAACTTATTTATTTATGGATTTTTAGGCCTTTGTTTGGAAAAGCGAGCTTTTTATCGAGTATTTCCGGCTTACATGCCAGCATCAATATCCATCTTTGTGCCAACTATCTATTTCCTGGTTAGTTCATTATTTTAAAACTGTTCTTTTCATTTTCGCCATTTGTATTTAGACAAATTGACATTCGGTCTCGCAAAAGGGAATGAAGGTGACAGCTGGGGGCACAATTTGGAAGAATTCAAACGCCGTTTTAGCCCAGAAAAAACCAACTACGAAGGCCCACAGTGGCTTAAAAATTTATATTTTTTGTATTTGTTGGAATTACGAGCGGTGGCGAAAGCAGCGCCTTATTTCATGGGCGAACTTTTTTATACGGGAAACCGTGAAGAAGATCTAGACACACAGGCAGCAATTAAAGACTTCCTTAATATTGTCAGGTATAAACCATAAAAATGTATTTCTTCCATCTCAAAGCACTGTCACCATTTTTCTTCACAAAATCAAAAACGCCCACTATTTTTCATAACATAACATGACTTTTTTTTGTTCAAAAACAATCTTATCTTATCTTGTCAGTCCAAAAAACGCTATAGACAATGTAAAAACGCCTTGTTTCCGTATTAAACTACTGATAACACCTAATTGTTGTTCTAAACACACTAAAATGTTCCTATGAATCAATAGTGGATGACAAAAACTTTCTGAAGAAATGCGATTGGCTGTTTTTTTGTATAGATCGTTCGAGGATCATTTCAATGAGGGTTCGATGTTTTCTGGCGGACAGCAAGCCATAAAGCTCAAAGAAGAGTTTCGTCTTCATTTTCACAATATATCTACAATAATGGACTGTGTAGGTTGTGAAAAATGTAAACTTTGGGGAAAATTACAGGTAGGTAATCAATAAGTTCGTTTTATTGTTTTAATTGAATTTTATCGATTTTCAGATTCAAGGCTTGGGGACTGCCTTGAAAATTCTCTTTTCTGGAAAATACGACAAAATCGACCAGAAAAAAATTGAAAAGTACAAAACACGAAAGCGCTGCATCTTGAGCGGAGCGAAATTGTCGCTTTGTTTAACGCCTTGGGGAGGTAAATATTTTTATTATTTAAATTTAAGTAGACAAAATGAACAAAAAAATTCCTTTTTTTGACTAATTTTACCCTTTGTTGTTTTTGTTTCTTTTTAGATTATCTACAAGTATTCACGAAATCGAAAATTTTCGACGAATGATGAGATAATATTTTTAAAAGTTCACCCCTGAACATCACATGCGGCTTATGCAGACTGCCGATCGGTCGCTATGCCTTTGAGCAAATGTGAGCGGTATTTTACTTAACTTCTCCCTGCTCTATAAGTTTCAGGATAACTATTATAAAGATATGATATCTTTATTATAATGAATCTAAACTTCAAAATTCATTTTACTATCAAATAGTAACTGTAAACTTCCTATTCTCATCTATACTTACTGACTTAATTTATTTTAGATCTTTTTTCAAAAAAATTATTTATTTACGTATTTTAATTTAACTCAATCTCCAGTGATAAGTTTTCCATGTTTTTCCCCTTGTCTGAACATTTTTTTATTGTGATAAGAACCTTTTCCGGCCCTGACCAAAGACTCTTTTCACTTTTTGTTATATTTATTTTGTTATTGTTGGTTGTGCAATTTATCGTTGTGTATTATTAAATTATGTATGAGGAATAAAGGTGTATTTTTTATCAAATATCAGTCTTAAAATTATTCATCTAACCTTCTGCCTAAGGTAACCTAATTGATTAGGAATATAACTGCCTATAACTTCAGAAAAAAGAAATCTTCAAATATTAGTTTTATTTCTTTTGCCTTACTTCTAATTTTGCAACATTTTTTCAACCTTGAATTCATAATGGGCATCCCTGTAGATAAAAAAAAGTTTTAATTAATTAAAAATTTGTTATAGTATATTTTTATTTTAAATTTATTAGAAGGTTTTTTTCACAATTAAAAACGGCCGTGGATACTTCAAATAGGCATTGTCCGACAATGGTGCATTGTAGTCGATTTTTAAATGTTTCGCGTTTTTCTGCGACTCTTGCACGGACTTTCCAAATTTTTGGACTTTTTCGAGTGTCTCTTTCAATAAGTTAATATCGACCGAGATCAAATCCCTAGACTTGAGCTGATTTTTAAAGTCTTTGATCGATTTATCTACATCCAGAATTTGATCCAGGAGGCTTTTTAGGGTCTCTTTCGAATTGCAAGCGAGTTTGAATTTATTGCTAACTTTTTCATTAAACGAATCGATAACGTCTTTTTTGGCCAACTTTTCCTTCCTTTTTGACTTCACCTGAATTCATTGAAAATAAATCGATCAAAAATTATATTTTTCACTCAAATGCTAACTATTAACGTTTTAAAAGTCTACCTTTTCAAAAGCTTCTTCGACCTTCTGTTCAATATTTGAAACTTTCTTTTCAAGAGAATCCAAATGATCGAAGACTTTTTCAATAGTTGGTTCCATAGCTTGCAATCTTTCAAGAATAGGCCCCATATTGTCTTCCGTGGTTTCTATAAAATATTTTATTGAAGGTAACACACTTACACTTACTCAATTGTTTTTCCTCTTTTTTTTCTGGAAAGAAATTTTTGAAAAGACCATTTTGACCATTTGCCACTAGCCATAGTACCAGAGGGGTTGTTAAAGCCAAAAAGTACTTCAAAACTGCGCACCACTCGCTGGATTTATCTACTGCAAACAATTTCAGACAAAATATTATGAAAATTTTCATCCAAAACTTACAAACATTGTACAAAATAATTTCACTATTACTCATTTTTTCATTACTTTTAAATAATGAAAAAATATTCAATATGTTAGAAATAAATGTTTAAACTACAAACTTTCGTATTTACCATGAGATTCCATCCTTCTTTTTTAAAAAAATCAACTTTACAAAAATTATAGTTTGCTTTATCGCAACACCTGGTACAAAGTAAAAATTATCATTATTTTCCATTATTCTCTATTTACAACGGATTAATTATAATTATTAGGTAGTAGTACGATTTAATAAATACCCATGATACTTAAGAATTGACTTAGGCTATTTTTAATTACTTCGGGGAATTCAATATATATTTATTTAACCAAAATAGGTCTCTCGACGTCACACTTACGTACCATACATTACATCATGAGGTTAATGTTAGGTTTTAAATAGTATTGCAGTTGTTTTTCTTGTATCTATAGTTTAGTTAAATTAGTGTAGATTTTTTTTATAGTAACGAAATTTTAAAAAAGAAGTTGCGATGTCTATGGGAAAAAATCACAGCAAAATGGTCGAACAACCTTTGAGCCAAATTTTGTGTTACGTCGAAGAAACAGTAGATTTATCCCAATGGATGACTCAGTTACCCGCCGAAATATTACACGTTCCCATTATTTATTTAGCAATCCCAGGTGTGCAATAATTTGCAATTTTTAACGGTGATATAAGCTAGTTGACATTTTTTTCTTGCCTTTATTGTTAAGTTGACGTTTTGTTATTGTAAAATTCAAAATGGTGACCAGACAAGTTTAGGCATGAATGGTATTAACCTAATTAGTTTATAACTCGCACTTAATTTTAGACATAAGTAAAATAAGCCGCATCTTTATAGTTAAAGCAGCAATTTCTAATCCTTTTTTTTTTTTTAATTTAATAAACTTTCAATTTTCAGGTTCGCATAATTCTTTGACTTACACGATAACAAAATTTTCAAAATTCGCACCTGACGTGAGCTTCCTCTTCAATAAGCCGATTCCAGTATGTTTTCGACCTTTAATTCATCGATGGTGCAAAACTCAAGACTTGTCAATTACTGCCCAACTAGAAAATGGCATAAGGTTGATTAATATCACCAAAATTCAAATGAAAAAAATTGAGAAAAATTTTTAGGTACATTGATGTACGGGTTAGTTCAAAAATGGGATCTGATAACTTATTTGTCGTCCACGGGATGTATGGAGGAGAAATCAAGACTGAAATTGAGTTGATCGACACCTTTTTGGAAAGCCATCCCAAAGAAATAGTCATTATCGACTTTCAACATTTTTATTCTATGACTAATCAACATCACCATAATTTAATTGAGATGATTAAAAACGTCTTTAAAAATAAAATTTGCCCTCCGTCCAATAATATAACGAATATTAATTTAGATTTTATGTACTCTAATAATTATCAGGTAAATATTTATTATGCTGTAACTTTTTTATGACTTTTTTTTACTTTTAGGTGATTATTTTGTATCGGTCTAATTTGAAGGATGAGTTATTTTGGAGTGGGAATGTTTGGCCAACATATTGGCCTGATACAATGTCAACATCGAAGATGATTCGAGTGTGTAAGGATACGGTTGAAAAACGAAAAAACAAAATTGGTTTGATATCTCAAGGAGTCCTAACGGCTAAAACATCGACGACTTTTTTACCAACTGGAAGCATAAAAAATAGCTGCGCGGAAAAAGCTTTGCCTCCTTTACTCCATTGGTTGAACCATTGCTTAAAAGAAAATCTTTTAGTCAATATCGTCATCGCTGATTATGTTCATAACGACAATAATCTTTTCACTAAAGCCGCCATATCGTTAAACTTCAGAAGGGATTTACCGCAACTACAAATTGGCTAAAAATTAAAACCCATTGTAAAAACAATAAAAGATAATTTTTATCAATTCTTATCTTTTTTGTGAACAACAATTTCAATTACTTCTCTACAAGATGAGATACGTTCAGTTTAAGTTAAAAAATAAGCTGAGTTTTGGGGCAGAACTTCATAATGGCGACATTGTGGAATTGGGTGGGAAAAATGGGATTCCTGACAACCTCATTGATTTTATTAAAGAATCTTCTCTTTTTATAGAGAATGCAAAAAGGTAAAATTTTATTTATAACAAAATTAATTTATTGTTTACAGATTAACTGAAGAAAAAAAGCAAATTATAAAAAAAGATGATGTGATTCTTCTTGCTCCATTGACAAAACCAGATAAAGTAATCTGCGTTGGCCTTAACTACAAATCGCACTGTGAAGAACAAAAAAAGCCTTATCCGAAAGAACCTTTTTTCTTCAATAAATTCCCCAGCACAATAATTGGCCCTTATGATGACATAATTCATCCGCCGAATACTAATGTAAACTTTAAAAAAAATCATTTCTTTCCATTAATTTTTTTTTACAGGCGCTCGATTGGGAGGTTGAATTAGGAGTCGTAATCGGAAAGAAATGTCGTTCAATATCCATCAACGAAGCTGCTGATTATATTTTCGGATATACAGTTTGTCAAGATATTTCAGCACGAGATTGGCAGTCTCCTGATAAAAACAATGGGCAATTTTTATTTGCCAAAAGTATGGACACGTTTTGCCCTATTGGTCCAACTGTGGTTTCAAAGGATGAAATAGCTAACCCTCAAAATTTGAAGATGTCTTGTTTCTTAAATGGGACTAAAATGCAAGAAGGAAACACAAATGATATGATACACGACATTTATAAAGTTATATCATTTCTTTCCAGGTAAAAATTTCTATTAATAAACTTTTTTAAATTAAATTTTATAGCTGCATTACTTTGCTACCTGGAGATGTAATTCTGACTGGGACTCCAAGTGGAGTTGGCGCTTTCAGAGTACCGCAGATTTTTCTTAAGGTAAGTTTATTCATTCTAAAACTATTTGTCTACTTTTTTTTCAGCCTGGCGATATCATCGAATCTGAAATTGAAGGAATAGGAAAATTAAACAACAAAATAGCATCATTCTCTGTATAGCTACATTTTTTCAACCTCAGAAAAACACTTATGTCGAAATTCAATTATAATTTAATATGCTAATTTTATTTTATTATCGACCTCATTCCCACAATGCTCAAATATCAATCTATTTTATTTTTATGCGTTCATAAATTAAAATTGCATAAAAAATTTAAAGGGAAATTTCAACTTATCCCTGTCAGGTTGACACCGGCTTGTACCGTTATCATTTTATCACTGATAACGCTAAAATTTTTGTTGACTTATTAATTTTTAGTCTTCTCCCTCCTTCTCTTTTTTCACATAAAAAAGAAATTCAGAAACCATTTTGAATTTTTTTAAATTTCAAATAGGGTTTTTTTATTCAAATTTTTTTTGTCAATTGAGTGTCTTTTCTAAAAATTCTTCTTCACAATGTCTCTTAAAACTGCATTTTTACTGAGAAGCCGCATTAATTTTGCCGCCCGAGCTTTTTCCATCGACTCGGCAAAAAGTATGAGATTCGTTCAGTATACTTGCAAGAACAATGGACCGCAGCGACTCGGAGTGCAGCTTTCGCAGGACGGCGACATCATCGAATTGAGCGCAGTCAAAGCGGCCATTCCCAACAACCTTGTCGAATTCATCAAAGATTCTTCAATTTACATGGAAAAAGCCAAAAGGTATTTCTTATGTGTTATATTTATTTTTAAATAATTTATTGTTATAGATTGATTGCTGAAGGAAAGTCTGTTATGAGACCAGAAGAAGTCAATATTTTGGCACCATTGACAAATCCTGATAAAGTCCTTTGCGTTGGCCTTAACTACAAAGCACACTGTGATGAACAAAAAAAACCTTATCCAGAAGAACCATTTTTCTTCAATAAATTTCCCAGTACAATAATTGGCCCTTATGATGACATAATCCACCCACCGAACACTAAAGTAGGTATAAAAATTAACATTGAATAAATTTTATTGCAAATTTTCAGGCACTTGATTGGGAAGTAGAATTGGGAGTTGTGATTGGAAAAAAATGTCGATCAGTTCCCATAAGCGAAGCTGATGATTGTATTTTGGGTATACTACATGCCAGGATATCTCAGCCAGAGATTGGCAAACGCCGAAGAAGAACAATGGGCAATGGCTTTTTGCGAAAAGTATGGACACTTTTTGCCCTCTTGGCCCTGCTGTTGTTTCCAAAGAGGTCGTAGCCAATCCAAAAGACTTATCTATGTCTTGCTATCTAAACGGTACAAAAATGCAAGAAGGAAACACCAACGACATGATACACGATATTCATAAATTGGTCTCCTATCTTTCATGCTGTGTAACTTTGTTGCCTGGAGATATCATCTTGACAGGAACACCATCTGGAGTGGGAGTTTTCAGAAACCCACGAATTTTCCTTCAAGTAACTCACTATTATTTAAGCCATATATGTACTGTTTTCTTTTTTCTTTTCTAGCCTGGTGATATTGTCGAATCTGAAATCAACGGCATAGGAAAAATAAAGAATAAAGTTGTATCTTTTTCTTGAGGACGTCCTAGAACTTTTTAATTAAAAAACCTTCAAGACTGCATTTTATCTCAGAAAACTGTTTAAAACTTGTCTTTTTGTTTGTGATTCAACATTAATTAATTTTTTTAAGTAAAAAAGTTTATTCAATGACTTTTCCCCCCTTCTGTCTAAAACACAAGTTTTCTGTGTCATTAAACAAGAAGTTACTATTAAAACAAATTTCAATTCTCCTATATGAACGGCATTGTCATAACCTGTTGGTTTTTTACACGGTCTAAAAGCCTAGTTTTCTGCGTGATTGAACAAGAAGTTTTTGGGTACACAACATATGTTCTAATTATCATTGGAGTCAAATACATCACACAACACAACTTCTTTCTGTCTTTCTATCTAAATTAGTGGTGATGAACCATTACATGCTTCCGCAGTCTCGCTGAATTGGTGGAACTTCAATCTTGGAACGAACTTCTCGACATCTGCGACAGTTAGCGTTCCAGCATCCGCACACGCATCTTCAACACATCATCGCTCGACATACAGCACCTCTGACCTTCACCCTTCTTTTCTCCGTGGGGGGAGTGATGTGGGTACACAACATATGTTCTAATTATCATTGGAGTCAAATACATCACACTACACAACTTCTTTCTTTCTTTCTCTCTAAATTAGTGGTGATGAACCATCCCACAAGTTAATTTTATTAAGACAAATTTAAATTCTATTAATTTTTTAGTTTGGTTAGCGTTCTTTGGCATTCCTTCCAAACGCTTGAGGAGAGAAATAGCCCTAGCAGGCCATTTCAGATTATTCAGACATTACTTGTAGGTTTGAAAATTAATCTAAAAGTGTTTTAGAAAAAAAATAGTCGAAGTATAATAAATATAAGAAAATCAATGAAGAGAAATGAACCAGATGGTCTGTATCTAACTCTAAATCGGATGACAACTTCTTCAGGATAAGTTCCCAAGGTTTGAATAAATCAAAGAGTTTAGGGAAAAACAAAAGAATGAAGATGATTGTTCATTTCTTCAACGAGTATTTTCAATCAGATTTCTTTGTTCTTTTCGGCAGAATTTTAAAAAAGCGTTTTCTAAGCACGCGGATAACCCCCGAATTGCTATTCTACGTCATAATACAGCTTGTATCTAACCTTTCTAACATATCGTAACTTGTAAAAGCTTCCTTTCGCAATCATCGGGTTTTTTTCTTACGTAAATTAGGATTTTTTAAATTTAAAAATTAAAATTGTTCTATGTACTACATTTCCTACGATGTATTTCTACGATCTTCCCTTAAAATTCAGGAAATTCCAGACTAATGGATTCATTATTTTTAAAATGAAATTTTCAACAAGGTTTTTGACCTATACCATTGAGGAGGATTCAATAAACTTTTTTTTTTTGTAATGTCTGTCTCTTATTTTAGGTTTAAAGGGGGCGGGCCTCCCGCTAATCGATCAAAACATGCGCATCGCCGCTTTTTAAGCAGTAACTACCCTCATTTTGCACAAAGCCGAATCCCACTGACTCAGTTTCCTTCGCCCCCGACTTATAAATAGATTTCCAGGTGGGTAATTAATGCATATACCATCAATATTGTATAGAGTAATGACATATACGACATTTTTCATCAGAAATTTTTATGCTGGCACTCATACAATCAAATAAAAATTCACAATTTAACTATTTAGTTATATACATGTTGTATAAGGAAAATTTTAAATTTTAACTCCTATTTACATTAAAAGATAATAATAAAATACATAAATAGTATATTCTGTACTAGAATATAAAATGATAATTATTGCATTTTAGGATTACCTGTAGCATAGAAGTAGGTATCAAAAACGAAAAATTAAATTTTCTTTAAGCATACCTTTTTACACATTAGAGTTTCATAATTATAAATTATTACAATGGGGTTATGTAGGATACAAAATTTAGTAAAAATCTTGATTAAAATTTTATATTTTTACGGAAGACGTTGAACCATATGGTAGGATCTATGAATAATCAATGGCGGGAGGGGGTGGGTCTCAGTTCATTGAAGTCCAAGGCCCCGAGATTTTCTTTTAAATCAATGGTCGAAAATAGGAGAAAATTAAGGATTTTATTTTAATTTAACTTTAAACATGAAATATGGAAATATTTCGGATTCGGAGTTGGAAAGTTTTAACTTATTTCGACCATATGGAATAAAATTATCGCTTTAGGTCGCTTTAAAGAACGCGAGCTTCCTCCCTCAGTATTCTTAACATTTTTAAAAACTGTGTTATCCCTGATAAAAAGCATTTCGGGACAACACCAAGGGGAGCTTTGAAAACGGGAGCACGGGCGCTTCATCTCTCTTTCTCCTTAGTGTACATCAGAAAGCGGGGAAGTTGATATCATAACTTTTTCCGGCTGCTGTAGAAGGATTTTTGCGAGGCGGGGTGTATTTGATGGCGATAATTTTTAGACATTGAAATGCTATAGGAGTTTATTTTCATTGAATTTATTCGCAGACTGACAGAATATTCTGGCTTAAAATATAAGTGAACTTTCACTACATCAATAGATGAAAAAGTTGTCTTGTCTATTAGGTTAAAGCTCCATTTTGTTTTAAATTAATTTAACAAGTCTAAACATGTTTTGTGAGAGAAACCAAATCTCATTCAAGTATTTCCAACTTTTAGCAAAATGCCGTCGACACGGCATAAGATTCTCGGTCATGTCTTCACCGGTTTCTTCACAAAAATGAACCGGACCAAGCAAATGAACAGCGGTGATGAAGCACTGGAAACCCCTTTGAAGAGATGCCTCAACACTTTTGATATAACTCTTTTAGGTATTTAATTAATTTTATATCGATAGGTGTAATAATTATGAAATTTTAGGGGTCGGACACATGGTAGGGGCGGGGATTTATGTTCTGACTGGAACCGTTGCAAGAGATTTGGCAGGACCTGGGATCATTTTGTCTTTCATAATGGCCGGAATGACTCATGCTGGCTGCTTTATGTTATGCCGAATTCGGAACTCGAGTACCAAAAGCCGGCTCAGCTTACGTCTATACTTATGTCAGCATTGGAGAATTCTGGGCGTTTGTCATCGGCTGGAATATCATCCTAGAACATATGATTGGAGCAGCGTCTGTGGCGAGGGCTTGGAGTGGCTACGTCGATTCTTTACTAGGAGGTGCAATAAGTAACGCGACCATTTCAATCGTGGGAGAAATGCATGAACAACTTTTCGGCCGATATCCGGACCTTCTGGCTTTTGCCGTTTGCATTTCTTACGCTTGCGTCTTAGGAACTGGAGTCAAAGGATCAGCAGTTGTCAATAGCATTTTAACCGTTGTTAATTTAGCAGTTATGTCTTTGGTTATCGTAGTTGGATTTTACTACGCCGACATTGACAACTGGACCCATAAAGGCGATGGATTTCTTCCATATGGGATCGGCGGTGTCATTGCAGGAGCAGCCACTTGTTTTTACGCTTTCGTTGGATTCGACAGCATCGCTACATCTGGAGAAGAAGCTCGGGATCCTTCATATTCTATACCTGTAGCTACCATTCTATCCATGGCTGTCGTTTGTGCAGGCTACATGCTTGTCAGCAGTGCACTTACTTTAATGGTGCCGTACTGGGCCATAAGTCCGACAGCAGCGTTACCTGAAGCGTTTGCAACGGTTGGACTACCTTGGGCGAAATACGTCGTTTCCATAGGAGCTCTTTGTGGAATGACCACTACTTTATTGGGTTCCCTTTTTTCTCTCCCAAGATGTATGTATTCCATGGCTGCAGACGGATTAATATTTTCATTTTTGGGAAAAGTGAATAAAACAACTCAAGTAAGTTGTAAGCATATAATAGATAAATTTAAAATAAAATTTTTTTTTGTAGGTTCCAGTCTTAAATTTAATTGTATCTGGTTTAAGTAGTGCTTTAATAGCACTTTTATTTGATTTGGAGAAACTGGTCGAGTTTATGTCAATTGGAACACTTTTAGCATACACGATTGTGAGCGCGTCGGTCATAATATTACGTTATCGCCCAGATATTATTCCTATTGTACGAGATGATTCGTCACTTTCTGAACCAACGACACCTATGTCCGGATCAGGAGTAGGAAAAAAATTATAAAATTATAAGTTAATTATTTTTTTCTTTAGGCTATGGAATTCAGGTTAGGACCAGGAGGGAGGTTAAAGTCAAGCTGGAGCTGGCTTGAGCCTATCGTAGGAAAATGCATGCCTGGATCTGCAGTTTCGGCGTCAGTTTTTGTTTTACATGTTTCACTGCAGCTTTGTGCTTCCATCTTCATTGGACAGCTGAAGACCTCGGTCAAGGAACGTGGTGGACACTCATCCTCACCGCTTTCTTAATCGCCACTATGCTGGGATGTAAGTACAACTTGAAATGTTTTCCATCATTCATTTTTTCTTTTTTAGGTTTGGCAGTGATTGAAGCTCACGAACAAAACACTTCTCATCTCCGATTCAAAGTACCACTTGTACCTTTTGTCCCAGCTCTCAGCATACTCTGCAATATTGAACTCATGGCACATTTAAACACGTTGACCTGGCTAAGATTCATGATTTGGATGGCCCTTGGTACTTTTTTATAAATCAACATTAAAATTTATTATTATTTTTTATAGGTCTTTTAGTTTACTTTTATACGGAATTCATCACAGTAAAGAAAACGACACTTCAAACTCGTATTCCGTACTTCTAACTTCATCAGAAGCTGGTAAAATCCACTGGGGAGCCATTTCATCATTGAGACGCAAACACAGCACAGACACGTTACCGATCATCGAACAAGAAGAGCTTCCAGAATAAAATTTTTTACATAAAAATGCTTTTACGTAAGCACATGTACATAATAGAGGAGCCTTTCAGTTTGAATGGTATAACAAAATTTCTCTCTTACATAAAAAAAATAATTTATGTTGAACCATAAGCGCATAGTTCATGAGTACCTCAAAAAAAAGTAGTGTCGCTGTTATTTTAATGAAAAACGAGCCTAAGACTGTTCTTTCATTCCGGAAACAGACAATATTTCACACAAATATTTTTATAAAAAAGATATTTTGTAGCCTCCTGGTTGACAAATTTCAAATTTTTTAAACTTTTGAGTTTTTCCAGTAACTTGTCCCTGGAAGTGATTTCAAGGGGATCGAATTCTTGGATTTGATACAGGAGAAAGAGAGATGAGCTAAGAAGAGTGGTGTGGGACAATGCGAGCGCTCTCTGAAGAGCTTTAAGGGAAGAAAATGGCGGAACAGAATAAGAATAATATTTTATGATACTGGGCCTGAAAAAACCCAATCCCTTCAGAAAATGAAAGTTATTATTACAATCAGAGTCCCTAAAAAAAAACACAAGTTTAGACCAATTTTAACCCTTTGGAGACCTTTAAGACCCTTTTCTCCTTACTTTACAATCCATAATAATAATGAATTAATGATAATAATCCATAATTAACATAATTAAAAAGCAAATCTTTGAAACTGCACACAGAAAATACATATATTAAAGATTAAAAGTTTGGGCTAGTACTATTATTTTAAGTGAAATTAGGGATAAATTTGTAAATAAAAAATGTACAGAGAAATGTAGTTAGGTAGAAAAAAGGGTCAAGACTCCACAAGAGTTATCATTACTCCTCAAAAATTGAGATGTTATAGAAAGTAGTTAGCCATAAAGTATACGTCATTATAAACAGTTATATTTTTGTAATATAAAACGACGTTTATTTAAAAAAAGCTTAAGTTTACATTGTTGTTATAATGCGACTGAAGAATTCAGTTCTACGTCAAAAATAGCACATTTGTTTTAAAAATAGAAAATTGTGTTTTGCTTTTTGTAATTTTATCTATGTTGAATAAAAGCTAATATAAAATATATTCCTGAGCGTTTAACGTCTCAAATAACATAAAATAATATCTTTGACTTATCACAGTTACCAAATGTAAAAGAAATTGTTTGTTAACTTGGTACAGGTATTTTTTTCTTTTTTTTAAATAATTTTTTGGTCTTTTTAACAAAAGCAGATGCCGTATTCTGAGTTTTGGAAATCTCTTGCGATTTAGTTTTTGTCTCTGTGGAGTCGTTACTTGAATTTTCGACTTCTTCGACGGAATATTTCGCTGCCTCTCCATTTTGTTTGACGTTTTTATTACAGTCCCAGTCTTTGACAGGTAAACTTTCAAATTTAGGTACGTTTTCTTTCCACTCAATCGCTTTCGCAATTGGCGTTTCAATACTCAGCCTAAAAAACGATGTTAAATAGAAAAGAAAGAAAATATAATGTTACCTAGTTTTTTGTGAACTTGGAAGCTTCACCGACTGGCTAAGCTTGTCCCAAAAGTTACCGAAATTATTCGCTCGGCAATAATTCAGAATAAAATAATGTTGGAGCTGTACAGGAAACTCTAATTTTACATTTTTGTAGGTAACTGGAATAATTTTTCTGGACTCCTGAGCTAAAAAAAGAAAATATTACAATGGCTTTCAATTTTAATTATAACTTTTTACTTATGGCAAGCGCTTGAGCAAAAGCGACAAAAAACTTGTTGGCAGGACTGTTTAGAAAACTCTCAGATAAAATAATGATGACTCGATTGCACCGTTGAGAAATGAGTCTCATAATCGCCTCATGTTCAATTGAAATACCTCCTAGAAGATCTCTTTCTTTTAGGCAAAGCTGAGAAAAAAATGAAATAACTATAGCAATAACAATAAAATTACTTTTGAATTGTATTCTTTTTCAAGTTTCTTCACAATTTCCATGGCAAATTCTTTATCTTCATCAGCATAGAGAAGAAATGCGTCATAAATTTGAGGTCCTAAACCGATCTCTTTTCTTCTGACATCGTCTGAAATTTGTTTTAAAATTTTATAAATAATAAAAGAGAAAAATACCATCAGTTAGAGTAAAATCGGCATCCAGGACTTGATCTTGACTGCATCCTATTTGATGAGGTTCATTCATCGAGTTAAAATACTCTTTGGCATCTGAATCTAAAGAAACAAAATAAAAATTAGACAAAGAAAACTAGAGTAGTTTACCCAAATGCTCGGAAAGGTCATCGAGAACGTCCCATCGGTCGATCTCTTTAAGAGCCTCGATCAACTGTTGAAAATTCGAATTTCCTCTTTCCCATTGGCCGATGACATTGACAGTCGGATCGCTTTTACCGCAGGGCGTCAGCGGTACGTTCGCTATATCTGCCAAACCTCTCCAGTCTCTAAAATAAAAAATTCAACAAAAACAACAAAAATTAAATTTTTACCTTGGGTATCCTGAAGGTGAAGGAATAATTTTCGAACAGTCGAGTCCCAATGAAAGTATTTTTCGACTTTTCGACCTAAGAGCAACAAGTGGTACTTTTTCATAGTCGACCCCTGACGCCTCCGACATATCGAAAACCACAATAACACTTAAATTTCAATAAAAATCATAAAAAACAAGAAAGATTTATATTTTTTAAGGCGTTTTATCATAAAATCTGTGACAATCTACTTTGATATGATTTAAAAGTTTCAACCATGGTTTCAACTTTCAAGTTTGATTACTAATCCATTCGATAGATCGATTTTAGAAGTTTGTAACCTTTGTTCGTGTTTTGATACACGCGGGACACCTTCCGCGCTTTCATCTTTTTTTCAATGACAGGATTGATTGATGGATTAACGATTTTTTAATTAAGTTAATTATAATCCTTAGTTATGGAATCACAGCCAAATTGCGTTCAGTGTGGAGGAACAGATTACATTTTGTTAGATGGCTTTTATTTTTGTACTGAATGCAATATCCAGTCGCAGGCAAGTATCTCAATAAAATCAACTTTTTTAAAATAGAAACGTTTTTTCAGGATATGCAAGAAAGAGTTTTTGAAACATATTTTTCTCAAACCATTGTAGCCAATGCACCTGAAATCATCCAGCAGAATGTTCAGAAAGCAGTCGAGCATAAACAAGGTTTTCTATTGGTTTTCAATTTATCCTTATTATTCCTTTTTTAGATAAAAATGAGAGTTTGACTTCATTTGAAGTTTTGAATTATATCCTCAAGGGTTTGGTTGAAGAAATGATTCAGCTGGGAGCGAGCCCAAAGTTAAAAATCGTCGTTTTTCAACTTTGGTGTACTTACCTGAAGAAAATCGAAGCTGCTTTTATTTCTACGACGTATGAGGCGAATCCAAAACTAGGATTTTTATTCAAAAGAAGGTTAGATGATAAAATTATTTTAAATAGTTATTGATTATTTAGAGATGCTGAACTTTTATATGGAATGGATTATGAAGAAACGCAGTATCACAAATATCCGCTGAAAAGGCGTAAAAATCGGAAGAAAAGGTGCCGTTCCGTTTCTTCTTTGACATCGACCAGTCAAAGATCTGAGCGTTTGAGACTAACTCGGCAAAAGGTTTTTTTTAAATAAAAAATTTCAAATCTAAATATCATCCTTTCAGAAACAACTTGCAGAAGCCGAATATAAAGAATCCCAATTAGAATCGACTCAAATGGCCCAAACTTTAGAAGCACTTGAAGTAGAATCACAATCGTCCAAAACATCTTCAAAGTAAATGATTTTTAATTTTTTGTTTTTAAATGTTGAAATTTTTAGAATAACTTTTTCTAAACAAACAAAAGCAACATTCAATGAATTAATAAATCTGGCTACAGCAAATGAGGATGCGGATATTAAAAGAATTGTCAAACAAGCCTACTTAAGTGCCGGGACTTCTGCACAAAATCCTACAGTTGGTCGACTCGTTCCGTTTTTGACCATCGCTTGTTCAATTATTGGAGAACATGTTCATATATCGGATTTGGTCAAATGGATTGAAGAAGGTTACCTATCGATCAGGAATGCTGAAAAGCATTTACCTTCAAGGTCGACTCTTATCAAAGATATTCGGACAATGTATTCACCAAAAATGGGTTGTTACAGTGGTGTATGGGGAGATCTTACTTCCATGTGCCGCTTTCTACAAATCAAATGTTACCAACCAATTATTCCTTATATAAAGCGATACATCAAAGAATTCTGTTTACCAAGTTCGTTTACCTCTATTATTCACTGTCTAAGATATTTTTTTCAGCCGATTTAGAAATTGTGATAAATAGGCTAATTAAAATTAAGGGGGATAACCAAAAATATGATATACAACAAAAAATAGAAGGTATTGCGCTTGCTTATATTCTTATGGCGCTGAAACTACTGTTCGTCCTGGATGACGTATCAGAATATGAACTCTCAGATTTTGCTGATAAAATAAACAAGTAAGTTCTTTCAAAATTGTTTAGTATTTATTAACTTTTTTATTTAGAGACCCTGAGGCAGTTATGGAAGAAGGCGAACAATTTTCTTTTGTAGAATGGACGAAATATATAACAGCAAGAACTGCTCACCTTTCTAAAATCCATTATCCGACCAATCACAGACAGTATAGAGGGAGCTACAACGGTGGATCTGCAGCATTTCTATCCCAGTGGGACAACGCCAAAATAACATATTCAATAAAAAGAGATAATGGTAAAAATTTTCTATGTTTTTATTTTACTATTAATATTATTTCAGCTATGAAAGACAATGAGAAAAATACACTGAATACAGTCCTTAAAAATTTGGTCGCACCTTTAGAAGAGCCAAATTCAAGCCGGCTAAATTTCCATCATTGACACCCATGTTATCAAACTATAAAGATATGAAAGGGCCAGAATACAATAAAAATTCCTTATCTTTTTTGATAAAGGAAGAATTGTAAGTCTGCTGTGAATACATAACCTATTAACTCTAACCTGTATGCAAGTTACAAAAATTTGCTAATATTCTGCCATCCATTTTTTAAATTATTTTATTTTAGCCGTAATAAAATGATGAAGAAAAACAACATTACAGAATGCCATTCGATAAGAGGTATTTGCGAAATCAGAAAAGGAAGTGCTTCGTCAAAAATCATAAGATACAAACTGCAGGACAAAAGTGAAGAACTTGTCAAACTCCTCGTTTCCGAAGTCGGCCAGAAAGCCCAACAAGCGAGGAAGAAGAACAATGTCTTGAGAGAATTTATTTACGACATCGACTCCGACGAAGAGGGTTCAATTCATGTACCCGGCGGGCAATATTGGATTAGTTATTCCGGTTTTTCGAACTTAAATATCGAATTATTTAAATCGTCATATTCCAGTGTGTTACCCTCTAACTTTTTTTGGCTTTTAACCGAATTCTCTAATGTCACCAGACTTCCGAAACACATAATTTCCTTGAATTACGTCAATTAGAACGATTAATTTTTAATGACTATTTTTAATTTATTTTTATAAATGAAATTTTACAAAAGAAACAAAATTATTTTTTAGTATTTTTACCTTTTTTACCTTGATCTTTTTACCATATTTAAGCTCCTTCTGGTGTTTAGTCGTCCTAATAAAAAAAAAATATACAATTAAATAAATAAGAATACTTACTCATATCGAAGTTTCTTAACTCCTTTTCTGCTAACATCAGTCAGATCTGAATCAAAAGCTGATTTCTTCGATTTATTTGCTAAAAAAAAATTTACGTATAATCATGAAAAAATAATGTACAAAATTACTTTTGGGCTTATTTGAAACTTCTGGCTTATCATAAATTTTGTTCATTTTTTTAGGCTTTCGGTCACGTTTGGCGCACCTGGCTTGGTACAAAGCCATTTTCTGCATTTCTCTTTCAATCCTTTCGTCGGAGGTTGTTTCTCCTTTTTTCTTTCTTCTCTGTGCCCTTCCTTTCTTCACTTTTTTAACCTCTTCATCCCCTTTAGGTTTTCCTTTTTTGAATGACGGTATTGATTCTAATCGAAGCCTCTCTACAAAAAAGATAGTATTTTAGAGAACTTTAATTTATTTTACCTTTTTCTTGACGCCTTTCTCTTCCTGTCTGAAACCAAGATCGTTTTTCTTCAACTTCTTGGTTAACAATCTTTTCTGTCTTGGCCATCTGAAGTTCTGCCTTTCTCAACGCTTTTTCTTCCCACTCCTCTTGCAGAATCGCATTTATTCTTTCTTCTAAAGCCGCAACTTTCTTTTTGAACTTAGAAATAACCTCTACAGGAAAAAAAAAGTAAAAATATTTTATGTGAAACAAACAAACCTGAAGGTATCGTTCGAGATCGGACAGGATGTTTGTTCTTTTTAACAATCTCTTTAACAAGATGGCGTTCACCTTCACCGGCCAAACTGACAGAAACGCCAGAACGACCAGCTCTGGCTGTTCTTCCAACTCGATGTATGTACTGCTCCATTGTGGCCGGTAGTAAAAAGTTAACGACTGTTTTAACACCTCGTATATCTAAACCTCTAGCAGCCACATCTGTGGCGACCAAAATATCGATTTCTTCTTCCCTAAATTTCCTCAATGCTTCCAACCTTTGAGACTGCGTCATATCACCATGTAACTCGCCCGTCTAAACAAAAGGTTAACAGCAAACTTAAACAATAAAAAAAATACTTTTAAGCCGAGTAATCCTAAAAGAATGTAAAGGCGATGAGCCTGTTTTTTAGTCTGAACGAACACCATGGCATGATCTTGAAACGTCCTGCACATCAGTGAAGCCAAAATAACCTCTCGGTCACCTTCTCTGTCTTTTCTCACTCTAAAATAAAAACTAGACAAAAATCAAAATAAAATAAAAGTTTACTTGATGAATTCCTGTCTTAAATTTTCTGCAACAGTTTTATTATCATTGACAAAAATTTTGATAGGTCTTGTCAACGAGACAGCTGCCAACGCTGACACTTCTTCGGTCATAGTCGCAGAAAATAAAAGAGTCTGACGTGTCCGAGCGCATTGTTTTATAATTTCTGTCATCTGCTCTTGAAAGTATTCGTCCAACATTCTAAAAACTTCATTTTTAAAATTTTCATTATTAAGCTCTATTACCTGTCGCTTCATCCAGAATTAAAACTTCTACATTGTCTAATGAAAAAGATGGAGTATTTTTTAAATGGTCGATTAATCTTCCAGGAGTTGCGATAACAATATCAGGACTTTTTCTTAAAGATGATTCCTAAAATTATAAATAAACATTTTAGAGACAGAGTTCTGGGGTAAATTTTCGGCAATTATCTAGGCCCACAAATGTCAAGGAATATTTAAATTAACCTAACCTAACTAAACTAACCTGCACTCTAAGATCAAGACCACCAACAGAAAGCCCAACGTCAATTCTAGTAAACTGACAAAGTTGTCTAGTAACTTGATAAACTTGTACACCAAGTTCTCGAGTAGGAACAAGAACTAAAACTCTATAAAATAAAACAAAAAATTAGAACATAGACAAAAAGTGGATGGTTACCTTGTGACTGAAGAAGTGGAGGTTGGGCGATAAATAAGCCTCTCTAAAGTAGGGAGCATATAAGCGGCAGTTTTACCAGTCCCAGTAGGCGCACAAGCACAAATATCACGACCAAAGAGCGGGAGGAATCGTCGCAGACTGAATCGGAGTAGGCTGCACAAAGCCCATAGCAGCCAAAGCCTAAAAAGTCCAAAATTAAACCTTTGACCTCTCACAAGCCTTAAAATACTTTTAAAAGAGGCCTAGACAGATTCATTTCATAAAAATTAATGGCATCTTCAAAATCAGTTCTTTCTTCAAACTCGATTTCTTGAGGTGCATCTTCCAAGCCAAGGGATTTCATCTTCTTTCGCTTTTTCTTCCCGATAAGCTTCTCTTTGAGGCGGATATTATCTAAAACAAACCATTAGCGAAATTATAAGCTTGAAAGTAATTTTAACCTTTTTGAAGTTCATCTTCTGAAAGTTCGCTCTCAGTTTCGACTTCTGGGTCATCATCGATTTCCTCGTCACTCGATTCAGCATTTTCAGGATCTTTTTGTGCGTCACTTTTAAGCTTTTTACGCTCTCTTTTGATCTTATCGTCTGTCTTCGTTCCAGTAGATTTTTTAACATATTTTGCAAGGTCGTCCCATGTGTCTTTATTGTAATCGGCGACCGAACCGACAAAACTGAATTTGTCATCGAAATATTTCGACTTTTTAACTTTCTTATTTTTGGCTGAAACTGCACAAAAGACAATTTAAAATGTTATCATGATTTATGTTGAAAATCATGAAAATATCGAGAATTTTAACTTACGTCCTCTTCGTCTTCTTCTCCGGAGTTCTCTGAGTAATCAGGGACTTCATCGTCATCACCGATAGTTTTTATGATGTCTTGAATGACCATTTTTAAATAGAAATAATCAAAAATTACATTAAAACTTATGACAGTTCTTCGGTTTTGTTGACTATGCAAGGTTATAACCTGAAATCAAACCACGTGCTGCTCCGAAGAACTACTCCAATCAAGGAGCTGAAGGAGCAGCTCCAAAATAAGACCATGCTCATTGCTCATGCTCAACGAGAATGGAGGGACTTGGAATGGTCCATGACCTTGCTGTTATGATTTTAACATAAAATAAACATGATTTTATCATATTTTATGCTAAAATATCATTGTTTTTTTAGCAGGGGAATCCCATTTTTACAGAATTTCCAGGGGATCTACTCGGTTTTTGACAGATAAACCGAATTTTTTACAGAATTTATGATAGTTTTGCTCGGTTTTTAGATTAACCCTGTTTTTGGCCCTTTTCTCCAAATATAAGAGCCATTGAAACTTGGTTTTACCCAAATCTCAGTTTTCGGTGAGCGATAAATACAAAATAAGGGATTTTGGTCAAAATTTTGGTTTAACAACGTTTTTACCCTAAAAACATTGATTTATCATATATTAGACATGCAAAAATTTAAAAGTGTTCAAACTTAAAGGGAAAATGGGGTCCACCACACAAAAGGAGTCCGTTTGCTAAAAAGTTAGGGAATTCCTATCTAATAGAACCTTGGATCTAAGAACTAATTTTGCGATGACTATAAAATCGAAGGATAATGTTCTTATTTACAGTAGGTACATTTCAGACCTTTAAGAAGAAAACCTATAATTAATCAAGTGTATATGCACTTCCTAGAACTACGACCTTCCAACCCGGAAATAATACACTTACTTTTTAAATTTTTGGCGCGTTTTTAATCTTTTAGCATAAAAATATAAAGAATTATGAGCTATTAATTTTTTTAATTGCCCATCTTGACAGGAATTGTCATTCAATGATTGGTACGAAAAATATTGGAGTTCATTTATTTTTTCTTCGAATGAAATTTTTATCTTTGTTGGGGCAACATTGGATTTGTTCAGCTGACGGCCATCACGTCAGGGGCAGCAAGTTGTGTTTTTTTTTATTTCTGTTCAATTTTTTTTTATTTGTTTAATTTCCGTTTTCTGAAATCAGGAAAAGCGAAGCGTGTCAGTGATTGCTCGGTCGCCATGAGGTCAACTCCGGATGGAATCCCGGGGCAAAAATCTTTTTCGTGGTTTTTCACGTTCGTAAATAAGGACTTTTAGAAATTCGAGTAAATTTTCTTCGATGGACCGCGGAAGGAGAAGGAATCTTCCGAGTTTCAGTGCCTCGTATCTGAGGGACAGGGAGCTCGGAATGAGACCCAAAATCGGAAGCGAAGATAGTTTTATGAAAGGCCTTTACAAATCGTTTTTCCCTTGCACTTTTTGGGACCACAACGAAAGTCTTAAAAACGCCGCTCCTGGTGGCATTTTCAACTTAGAATTTTCACCTGATGGGTAATTTTATTTTTTAAGCAATTAAAGATATTTATCGCAAGCCCCATTTTCATGGTCCTCATTTCATTATCTATGTTAATTCATCTTTCTGCAGACTTCTTATTTTAATTTTTTTTGTAATTTCAGTTCATTACTAGTCGCTGCATGCGAGAAAAGATGTATATTGATGTTCGACCCACTGTCGAGGCAGTTGCTTAAAACTGTCGATAACGCCCACTATGATTGTGTCAATTGTGTGAGGTAAAAATAGAAATGAATTTTGCGTTTGAAAAAACTCAAATTTTGTATAGATTTTTAGACTCTAGAGTTTTTGCTACATGCAGTGATGACAGCACGGTGGCATTATGGGACGCGAGGAATCTCAAAACTAGAATCCGAACACTTCACGGACATTCGAACTGGGTGAAGAATATCGAGTTTTCGCAAAGCGATGGCCTTCTTGTCACATCAGGTTTCGACGGAGCGATCTACACATGGGACATCAATAGCTACACAGAAAACGGATTTCTTTATAATAGAGTTTTTCATACTAACGGACTTATGAGGACTAGATTAAACCCAGATGCTAGCAAAATGATCATTTGTACTACGGGTGGATATTTAATTCTAATACACAATTTAGATTTACGAACTTTAGCTCAGGATTTAGACGGATTCAAGGTACTTTTTTTTCTAATTGGGTGCAAATAAATTATTTTTTTTTTTTATAGCCAAATATGTATCGGTTGATGCAACTTAGTCAGACCACGATTCCAGTCGCTGCTAGCTTTACACATTTGTTTTCGAACAAAAGAAGAAAAAATAGGATTGAATTTTTGACAGATTTCCCAGAAGGGGATGATGCTGAAGTAGTTTCTTCTTTACAGGTAATGAGAGATTTAAAATGTGGTTTAAAGTGTTGAATTCTTTTTGTAGGTTCATCCTCAAGGGTGGTGTGCGTTGAGTAGGAATATATCGAATGATGAAAACTCGGAATGGACGTGTGTGCATGATATTCAGGATTTGGAATTGAATGGTTCGGATGAAGAGACGTCACCGGAAGTGTCTGGTGGTGAGGAGTCGGATGTGGAGGTGGAACCTACACCGCAGACATCATCCAACCCAGAAATCTCTCTCTTGTAATCGGTCTCAATTCCCGAGCAAGAGTTGTCGGTTCAAATGCGTTAGGCGGACGTTTTCCCAGGCGTGTTCTCCGTAGACAAAACGCCTTCAGAGGCTTCAGAGCTCAAGTCCCACCTGAGCAGAGAAGTGGTGAACCACGAGGGACATCGACTGACATATGGGAAGCGCTTGTTGCTATACGAGAAGCACGAGCGAGACGTGAAAGACGAGCAGATCGTAAGTCATCTCTTCTTCTATCACAGAATCCTTATTATTTCATTCCAGCTGCAGAATTCGATAATGATTCTAGATTTAGAATCGTCAGAATGCAAAGTGGACATGAAGGTGGAGTTCGACCTCGAGAATTCATTACATCCATTGTTGTGGGGTAAGTGTTCTTCTTTGTTTCTTTGAGCAGAATTAATTTTATTTTTAGAACGAGAGTCGCTCAGCAAAGAAGCGAAGGAGAAGAGCCTCAGGAAAGCCCTCCTCCGTTGGAGATCAATTTGGATGAAGGTACATCTCAGCTTAGAAACCGTTTTTACATCATTGGCCGCCCGAATCGACCAGGGCAACGTTTACGAGTTCCCAAAAACCACCTTATACATCAAAATGTATCTCGCCTTACGCATTATATAGAAGAATCGAACGTTGGGAAAGGCTTTATAAAGGAGCTCTGCTTTTCCGCGGACGGTCGCCTGATCTGCTCGCCTTTCGGATACGGCGTACGACTTCTCGCTTTCTCTCAGGAATGCTCCGAACTCTCATCATGCGTTCCCAAAGAAGGACCTGTCAAACTACATGAGATCTGCTCACAAGTCTGCCACACCGACATTGTCGTCAGCACTAAATTCTCGCCTCGTCATTGCCTCCTCGTTTCCGGCTGCCTCACCGGCCGAATCGTCTGGCATCAGCCAGTTCTTTAGTCATCTCATATTTCATTTATCTTTCAGTTTGTACATACATCGTAGTGGAGATTTATTTTTTTGACTATTCTTTCTCAAGAGTTCTGTTATTTCTTTTTTAAATTGTTTTAACTACTTATATTAAAAAATAAAAATATGTCATCAATTATGAGAAAGTCACTTTCAATATCATCTAATATTTCCTATATTCTAAACAACTTTCTAAAATTATCATACAAACCTTGCATTCATTTCCTTGTTTTGTTTTTTTATTGGACTTGTACTCGGACTAGATAGTGCTTCTCAAAAATTGTTGCTGTAAATTTTTATAAATATTCCTACAAGCCTGTTGATAAATTTGTAAAGATCTTAAGTCCTTTTTACTAAATTTTTATGTTTTTATTAAATCTAAGTATTTGGCTTGCCTCGCCAACAAATTTTATCAAATTGTGTAAAAAAATCGATTTTTATTGTGTACCTATTAAAGAATTTGATTTTAGGCATTTTTTTAGTGCCAATACCTTCTCACATTGAAAAACAAATTAATTTTAAAGAAATTGACCTATCAGAAATAATCTTTGCTTATTTTTCAATGTAAAAAGAGATTTCATTTCTATTTCTATTTTTTTTTCTCATGTTTCAATTGAAAGAAAGGAAAATTTCAATTTGTATTTTTTCCCCCATTACATAAGGAAATCTGTATAAAATAATAAAAGATAAATTATTTATAATCTTTTGCCTATTATAAATAATTACCTAATTATGACAAGTCTATTTGTCTGTTCGATTTCTTATTACATATTTGCAGGTTCCAAATTCCAAGTTTACTTGCTAAAAATTGGGTTTAAATTTTATCAGAATGATAGCAACAGAAAATTTCTATGCAGCACTGTCAATATAATTCACGACTACTAGGGTTGCTGGAAAATAAAATCAAGACCAATTATTACTGCTTATTTTATGCTTATTTATTAATTTGATGAAGGACCATTGGTCCTTATTCTACATTAATTAATTTTTAGAACAAAGTTACCATTGAGAATTTGGCCTTTATTTTGAATTTTGATGTTTGTTTCCTGAGACAACTCTCTTTTTCTCCACTCTTTTATACCGAGTAGACCAATAAATTTTTCAAATTTGACGCTCAGGTGACGTCATAAAAACAAATGGTACCACACCTTCGGCGTTAATCGAACCGTCAAGATTAAACAGCAATCAGCTGTTATCTGTTTTTATTACAATAAAATGTATTATTTACGTGTTAAACTTAAATTTTTTATCGAAAAATAAACCATATTAAAGGCTCGGTTTTTCTAGAAGTCACTACCTTTGTCGAATAAAATGGCAGCTTTGGAGAAACTCGTCAAGTCCCTCGAAACACTCAAATCCCTCATTTCCTCAACGACGTCCGTCGACGAGTCGAGGAAGAGGTAAAGATTTCGATTTTTGAATAAAGTTCTTGCACTAAATTGTAGTTTTTTAATTATCACAGAAGATAAACTTGGCTTGGGATAGTTTAAAGCCTGTCATTCCTTCTTTTAGTCACTTTTCCCTCAAACTTTCATGAGCTGAAGAATGATGATTGTATTTTAGGTCGAAAGAAAAAATGACGCTTTGCCTAGTGATAACAGACATGATATGCGCCCCTGATACAAAGAAGACGAAAAACTTCCAGCCGCTTCTTTCATATTCAATGGAGACCCTTTTTAAAATGTGCGATGACACAGACTCCAGCGTTCGGATGATAGCAGATGAATGCCTCAACCGTATAATCCGAACTCACATGGATACCAACATAATCAAGCTTAACATCGAGCTTCACAATGAGATTAAGAAAAACCAAAGCGCCCGATCGCTCCGAGCGGCCCTCTGGCGCTTCGCAGAACTCGCTCATCTTATGAAGTATTCTCTTTTAACTCACAATCAAGTTTCTCATTTATTTTTAGGCCGAGCAAAGCTAAATTGTGCATGCAAAGTTTGGTCCGATGTTTCACAAATATTGCCGGGAGAAGCGAAGAAGCCGTTCTGGAAACTACGGCTACTTCAATGCCCAAAATTTTGTCTGCACTTGGATGTTTCATGACCGATAGTGATGTCAAAGTATGTATATCATTTTTGCAAAAAACTAAATTTTGTCTTAAATTTTTGCAGCACCTTCTGGAAACTTTTATGAAAAACCTGCATAGCGAAAATGCAGTTTTGAGACGAACTGCTTCCAGTATTATTCTTTCAATATGTCTTCACTGTCCAAAACCTCAATTTTTTCTTATCCACACACTAACATCACTTTTAGGTTGCTAAAGCTGTTCTATGAATTAAATTTTAATGTTATTTTTTAGACATTGTTTTGCCTTTGAAAGAAGATCAAACTACATTTTCAATTCTTGGAGTTTTAAATTGCATCCGTGGCTTAATACCGCATTTAGAATCAGACGGAAAAGAGACATTTCTTTATGGAAGTTTCGGCACAAAAAGGAAGCACAAACGTCAAGCAGTCTTGTCTGTCGATTCATTGATCCAGGTAAAAATATTACCTCAGAGCATCCTGATTCATTAAAATTTTTAGATTTATGAACTTTGCCTTAACTGGAGCCATCATAGCGACCATAATGTGGTTACTTCATCGCTCGAAACTTTGAATGAACTTCTCACTCATCCTCCTTCTCAACTCGTCAAAATTCTCGTCGGCAACCAAGGATTAGAAAAATCTCGTATTCACTCGCATAGCTCATCATCTTGGAAGCTTTCAAACCGAACTTTAAGTAAGTTTTTAAAAATATTTTTTCCTCCCTTAGGAAGAAATTATTTTACATTTTTTTAGGTGAAATAAGTGTGGTAGCACCTTTAGATGCAAGTATTCTATTGGAAGATAGTTTGTTAGAAAATGAAGAAACTCAAAGTACAAAAATGCAATGGTTGCTAGATGTAAATGAGGAAACACTTTAGTTTTACCACCAACTAGCCCTGGAAATATAAGTCCAAACAATACTCTGGATTTTTCTGGTATAATAATTTTTTTGAAATGCCAAAAATTTTAGTTTAATTTGAAGATTATCAAGATTCAGAATCTGTGGCGAGCGAAGATTTAGGTTTGGTTTTAAAAAGGCCTAAGACCCCAGATCCGGATATGATTCCATTGAGAGAAAGTCCATCTCCTATTTTAGAAGTTGAGAATACGATGGTAAAACATTGATGTTTAAAATAGATTTTTATAATATATTTTTAAGGTTTGGTATATTGGCGAGGCTGTTGAAACTAATGAATGCCCTCTTTTGTACTGTGCACGTCGTTTAGTCACCACTTTTTTGATTCTTGAATGTACAAACGTCCGAGTTTCAGTTCGAGCTTTAGCGTTGAACTGCCTCGTTCAAGTTGTACGACTCAATCCACTTCTTTTTCTTCAGGAAGTCGATAAAAATGGCCTTTCAACTCCTCAAGGTAATCAATTTTTTCAATGGAAACAGTTTCTAAATTTTATTTTCAGGTTTTTCTCATATCTGCGACGTCTATAATCTAGTCGATCATGGCGATCCTCAGTTAAGGGGGCTTGTACGAGTTTTGATTGGAACATTCATCAACTCTATGTATACTAAGCATTCAAAATCCAGTGCAAACTGGCTTCCTGACAATCTAAAAACAGACAAAAAACTTAGTTTAGAAAAACTAATTACTATTCTTATCGAAGTAAGTATTTTATATTTAAAATTAGTTAATGCTAAACGTTAAATTTTTTAGGGTCTGAAGGACGAATCATCAATTTGCGTTCGGCACACTTTAACAGGTTTAGGAATCTGTTTAATTAACTTGATGGAAAACGACGATTTTCTATTATCCGTACCAATTTTAGAAAAACTTCTCGAAACCGCCGAGAATCCATATTGGCTAGTCAAAGTATGTTTATTCAAATATAACTTTATTCATAAAACAATTTTTTTTAGGTCAAACTTATTGAACTTTTATGCACACTACCATTTCAATGTGTTCATTTTATTACAAATAACGATTTTTATCAAAAGAGGGTTTTAGACTGCATAATTTTATTATTATCGAATGATGACGAGCGTGTTCGAAAGGCTACTTCGGAAGGAATCGTCAAGTAATCAAATTTATGGTCATCGAACTTTTTAATATATTAATTTTTAGTTTGGTGAAAAATTTATATTTTCCTACTGACTATGCAGACGACGTTATTTTAGCTAGGGGTATAAAATCGTACAGCTTCTCTTTTAAAAAAGGTAATTTGAAATATTGAAAATTGAAAAAAAATTTTTGTATAAATTTTTAGGTCTGCCTAAAATTGAAAAAGAACATAATGAGAAGGTGCTGTCAAGACTGATTGTAATTTTGATTGAAAATTTATTGGTTTCTTCCTCAAAATATTTATTGGTACTTTAAAATTTCATTAGAATGAAAAACTTAAGTTTAATATTTTTTAGACTGGTTGTATAGATGCATTGTCTTTATTATCTGAAAAATATATTCCGATTGAATACTGTAAAGGTTGGCAGTTTGTCACGGATATAAATTCTAGGTAATGAAATTTTAAAGGGAAAAAAAGAAGACTTTTTTTTTTAGCTCTAATGTTACATCAAGTGGCCTTTTCCTTCATACGGTCACATTACTTTCAAATTCAGGCTTGTCTCTTGACTTGGAATGTCACCAACAGCTTTTAAAGTTGGCTGGAAATCTTTTTGCTGGTGTCACCTCTAATCCTTCATGTGTTGATGACAAAAAGGTATCTAAATATTTGTTTTAACTCCTTAAAAATCCGAAATGAAGCTTGCAGCGGGAGCGAATTCTTTGTTGATTCATGTTATGCGACTTCTGGCGATCTTCGTCCAAGTTATCGAAGAAAGCTCGCCTTCCAGGTCTTTAGGAGCTTCTCCCCTTCGAAGACGTACTTCCAGAGCATCTTCTCCGCCAAAGATCTTATCTGGTATTTTTTCGTATAGCTCCAGAAAACTTTTATTTTAAATTATCTTTTCAGATAAAGAAAAAAAAGAAGAGAAAAAACCAGCCATCGGTCACTATGGTGCAAACCCTCATTATACCAAACTTAAAGATGTTGTGAGAGCTGGCTACAATAATTACAAAGTATTTTTTAAATAAACAATTTTTGTATTTTATTCTTTATTTTAGCTCACATTAGAATATTCAGGGAGCGAAAAATTTTTGAGCTTACTTTTCTACTCTTTAAAAACGATGGAGGATTTGTTGGAGCAATATTCTATTATTGAAGTTTCATCATTATTTGAAGAACTTTTGCAATATCTCAGGATAACTTTTGTCCTCGACTCTGCATCTACGGTCAAAGTCGTCAATCGTCTTTTAAAAAGCCTTTTTTCAAACAAAGAACCTTCGAATATTATAGAAATTGAAACCAATGTTCAAAATGACGGATTTTACGACAATATTTTTCAAAAATGCCTAAATGACTTTTCCGAAAACTTGTTCTCTAATTATCAGCCTTCTGAAAAACCTGAAAAGTTTGTTGAATTTTTATTTTTTTTAAATTTTAAAATAATTATTTTTAGAAATGAAGAAAAAAATCAAGAGAAGCCACAGATGGATGTTGAAGAGATGTCTAGAAAAATTAAGCTTTTTGAACCGATCGTACTTCAATCTTTTACTGAATACACGACATCAAATAATGTAAAACTTCAAGTTCAAGTTTTGAGCCTTTTGACCCAACTTATTCGGTTAAAAGTCAACTATTGTCTTCTTGATGCTGGACTTATATTTTTAAAATTTGTCAAAGAGCAATTAGAATATCTAGAAGCTGGACAAATACGGTATTTTTTGTCGGTTGCTTAAATTGTGTGTAATTTTAATTTTTAGACAACCTGAATTATTGATTCCTCAAATTTTTACGTTTTTTGTGGGACTTTTGAACAAGCATAGTCAAGAAAAGACGAATATTGGAGTGCCGCAAATAATTCAGATGTGTGATGGTCTAATGGCGAGTGGCCAAAACCCAGTGACACATAGTAAGTTGAATGAAAATTAAGAAAAATGAAGTAATGGATTTTAGGTATACCTGCTCTTGGTCCGGTCGTTCAGTATGTTTTTTTGTCCACGACGAATGTGAATGACGAAAAAGAGCTTCAGACTCAACGAGAGGTCGTTTTGGCGATGTTGTTCCGACTTGCCGAATATCCGCAAGTTCTTGATATCATTTATGGACTTATGAAAGAAGGATGGCGATGGGAGGAACACTGGAAACGATGGTACAAACAAGTTATCGATACCATCAGACCTCTTTTAGCCGAAGGACGTCTTGTCGTCAACGAATGCAACACCCTCCATGCATTGTTCTCTTTAAAATCGAACAGTACTCCATTAAATAACGTTTTGGTGTTATTATTCACTCATCAGCAAGAAGGACAATCTTTAGAACACTGGCTTGGAATGCTGACAACAATGCTTTTCTCCTTATGCTCTTATAGAGAAGAAAAAGTACTTTTACAGCTTGAAGAAATGAATCTTTACGTACGAGAAGAAGGAGACGATCCACTCAAAGTAAACGCCATCAGCAAAACAATCGCCCCTCAACATCTTCTTTCTAAGTAGACAAAATAAAATATTTCTTTCTTTAATATTTTTCTCAGATTACTTATGCGAGTGATTCACACAAGTGTGGTCAAAATTAATGAAATATTTAGTGAAGAAATAAATATCAGCGTTGAAAAAATGTTTTCTAATTTTCTTCTCTGTTGTGTTTATCTATTTGATTCCGGTAAATATGAAAAGTTGTAATTTTAAATTTATAAAATACTTTTTAGGAAACTACAATGAAGTCACGAATTCTTTAAAAGTTCTTTTAAAATCGACGGAACTTCAAGAAATGCACAAATCTTTTGTCGCTTTAGCATCATCGTCGCCAGTTCTTACTCTTCTTTGGGCTGAAATTTTAACTTTACTTGGGATCGGTGATGTTTCACTTTGGTCTGAGCTTATTCAAAATAAAAAGAATTCTTTGAACTATTCAGTAGTTAAAGAAGGATCTGTTTTACTTTTTTGTAAATATTTAGTAAGTTTTATTTGTTCTTTACTTTTTCTTTTAAATATTTAATTTTAGGCTAAAAATCCTCAAGATTTGCCTTCTTTGAAGTGGTTACTTGAAAACGAGGTATGCCTCGTTGTCCATAACTGTCAAGAACCTCCTGTGGAAGAGATGCTCAATTCAATTTACAATATTGAAGAAAACAGTCGACTTTTGTTAAATTCTTTATCTGCTTGTGTGCGAAATGTCCAACCTGTATTTGCCCATAGAGTTCTCCAGACTTTAAAAAACATCCATTCTAAATACACTGGTTCTGTTTTATTAGTCGGGATGGAATTAGTCGAACATAAAAACATCGCCATCGCCCGTCTTTCTGCAGCTTTTTGCAGCAGGTATGAAATTTTTATGATAATCCATAATAAAAACATTTTTTAAAGGATAATTGAGTACATGTTGACTCTGGAAAATGATTCAGTTCAAAATTTATTGAAAAAAGAAGAAATAATTTTGCTTTTGAAAAAATTGACTTCATGCTCCAAGCAGTATAAAAGGTATTTTTTAAATTTTTACTAGTCAACACTTTGTGGGCAAAATGGAGTGATCCACAAACTGTATATTGAGGGAAAAAAATCCTCACAGCCCAGGATTTGAACCCCATTTTTGGCAAAAAAAGTATCTTGAGTAAAAAGGCTTGACCACTAATCCACGAAGGGCGTTTTGAAGTTATTTTTCATCACAAAGTTTCTAAAAGTATTTTTTTTTTTCAATTTCTTTTTAGGCACAATGCGCTCATAAGTTTATTGAAAAAATTAGGCGAACAAGTCTATTCGACAAAATCGAGCGATTTCGAATCCAGCAATGAGATCGATTTGGATAAAATATTATCCACAAAATTGGACAAATCTTGGCTTCTGGATCAAATCATTAAAAAGTATTAGATTTAAAAACAATTTTTTGTGGTTTCTTATTGTTTTTTAGATGTAACAAAAATGTTGATTCTGATAAACGAAAATGCGCTCGACTTTTAAGCCAGCTTGATGTAGAAGACCTTCAGTCTGTCATGCGAAATGACTTTAATCTCAACATTCTTCCTCATTGCTTCACCATCGGTACTCAGCTGTCTCTCAAATTAGCCATAAAAGAGAAAAACTGTAAAACCCCCGAGACTTTAGTTCCTTTATATGATTGCGCACGAACCGTCTTGTTATTTTCAATCGCCAAAATTTCCAAAGCCCTTCCATCTTTAGACACGGTAAACTTTTTCTCTTTTTTCTTAATTTAATGTTTTTATTTTTAGGATTTCAAATCTACAAAAGAACAACTAAATGTTATTTTTAATAAAATAGACATTAAGGGAGATATAATGCCTGTGGTTAAAGGCCTAATCAACTATTTAAATTCGTTTAAAGACTTGCTGTGTCCAGGCGATACCATTTTAAAAATAATGCCTGAACAACAGCCTGAAAACGTTTTAAAATTTGGACTTTTTTGCCTTCAGGTGTGCCTTTTTAATTGAAAAATAACACGTAGAAAAACTAAATTTTATTTTTAGATAATAAATTGGGTGGTAGAAACATCGAAAAAATTTGATGAATGGCCCTGGATGTGTGAAAATTTATTAGAATGTGCTTCTGCTGTTTTAAGCATCGATTATCTTTCTTCTCTTTTAACTTTGGAGAGCATCTCATGCATTTCTGCTTGTCTTTTTAATCTTCATAGATCGATTTGTAAAAAAGACATTCCTCTTAAAGACTTAATTGACTGTGGTAAATGTTTATTTGTTTCCGTTAAAATTTTAACTTCGGTTTAAAGATAACGAGACCAAAGAAAAAGATGTGATATTGAATACTTACCTTGAAGTCGCTTCCCTTGTTTCTTCTTTAAATAGTTTAAATTGTTGTTCTGTTAGTTTCCATAAAAGATTTAAGTAAGTAATATTTTATTATTAAATTTTGGAAAATAATTTTTGTATTTTTAGGTTGATAGTTGTTTCTTTGGGACGAAATCAAAAAGTAAACTGGCATTCGAGGATACCTGTTGAAGCATGGCCGTTGCCATCTGAAAAATCAAGTTTACTTCAGATTCCTGAACATCTTCTTCATGATACTGAAATTTTGGCTCAAATTGTTAGCAGAGTGCGCCTCCTCGGATGGACGGATCGGCACCAGTTTGAGGAAATTTGGGTTTCACTTTTGAGCGCTTTGAATACAAATCCAGATTTTGAGAATACAGATCCGGATGAAATTTCATCGATTATGCAAGCGAACAGTTTAGTCATCGATGGGATCACTTCTCTAGTTTTAAGCACAATGGAAACTCCAAATTCGCACTTTCATCTCCTTCACATCCCTCGACTAACAAGCGACCAACTTAAGAATCTATCGTAAATTTTATAATTAATTAATTATTTATTTTTTAAATTAATTTTTTAGTGTTTGGAACCGCCTTGAAGAGATGAATGAAATACTTTGTTGGAGAATCAGAACGATGAATAATGAAGATAAACCGAAATTAGTCAGAGTCGATAAAAGGCCAAATTTAGAGCGAACTCAAAATTCAAATAGCTACAATTTTGGCCAAGTTTCTGTCGCTTATTTACAAACTAGAATATCTGATGATGATAGTTAGTAAAACTATAATAAAAGCTTCTCATTTTTGATTGCTTATCATTTTTAGGTGAAAATCTCACTTTGAATTTGACGAAAAATGACAAAAACGTCGATATTCGCTCATGTGTTCAATTCATGTTGGATTTATTTGGACAGTGGGCCCTACCTAATGTAAGTTGTTTGATTTAGAAAAAAATGTGTAAAAGTAAAATTATGCAGAGTGGGATTTCGCTTAATCTTCAACTTTCGATGGTCAAATCGATCCTTTGCCTTTCTGACATGTTCACCGAGCGAACTCATTTCGAATGGATGTTTAACACTTTCGTCTCCTTTTTGAAAAACCACCCTCAACAAGATGAAATCCTCCATCAATATGTAATCATTGGAATCTCGAAATCTGCAGCCGTTCTTAACATTTGTGTATGCATTTTGTTACTTTTGTTTATATATTTAAATATTTATACTACTATTGATTTTATTTTTGTTTATTGATTACTAGGAAGGAGAAACGAGCGAAAAGATTTTAAAAATGATCGACTGTTCTTTAAAAAGTACTTTCGTCCCCATGAAAGTCGCTGGACTAAATGGACTTCTGTATTTGCTTCAAAATGTTCAAAACATCAAGGTTCACATTTATTTTTTTCAACTAATATTAAATTGAGAGATTAATGATTTATTTTAGAAATCAGAACCAAATGTTGAAGTGCCAAAATTGAGCTCGCAAGAATTCAGAAATAAAATTTTGGATATGACTATTGATTTTATGTACAAATATTCGTCAGAAGAGTAAGTAACCTTTACTCTAACAGTGAATTTTCTGCACAGCCTGGAAACATCTTCTGGGATTTTTTTTTGCAATTTTTTGGTCCAGAAAGCCCCTTTTCAACGGATTTTTAGGAATTTTCCACTGTTTTTTCTCGGAGAAACACCCTTCATGATAGTTTCCATTGCCTATCTGGCTAGAAACTCCTTTTTTGTTGGATTTTCCTTATCTTTTGGCCATGTTTTCACCTAATTTTCGAGTCCCTTGATTTGGTGTAAAGGCTAATTCAACTTTTTTTTATTTGTGAAATTCTTAATTTTGATGTTATTTGCAGAAACAACGATGATGCTTTGCTTATCCTATCGCTAGGAATGTTTCTAATGGAAGTTTTCCCGGATGAAAGTATCGACAACATTTCAACCCCAACCATGCTCAAAGTGTTAATCCCTCTTGTACAAAACCCAAAAAATGACTTCATGTATCTAGCCGGAATTCATGTATGAGTTTTTTAAATTTTTAAAACATTTTATTTATTTAAATTTATTTTAGGGTCTTGAACGTCTAGTTTTGTTAGGAAATGCAGGTTTTAATGAGCAGATAACAAGATTCGCTTTGGACAGATTTTCTGACTCTGATCCCAAAATAAGCCTTCCTGCTTTACAGCTACTAATTGCCTGTATTTACGCCGGTAAATACTTCAAATATTATCAATTTAAATATTTTTAAACAATGTTTTTAGAAAAAATTAAAATTGACAGAGAAAACAGTCAAGTAGAGAGCACAGATAATCCTCTTTTTTCTATGGAAATCATGGAAAAGACGACTGCATTGTTTGATAAGTATGAAGTTTTAATTTAAATGAATTTTTTGATAAATTTAATTTTTAGAATAAATCGAGGGTATCCGGTCGAAGTTGAAATTGTTTGCGAGATACTTCCTGGAATTTTGTCTGACTTTTTTCCGGCTTCCGACGTCCTGAATAAAGTTATAAGCGAGTTCCTTTCTCCTAATCAGCCTCATAAGAAAAACATGGCGGCAATGGTTTTTCAAGTGTTTACTCAAGCTTGTGAAGAAAATCAGCTTCCTTTGCTTCAACTTTGGGTCGTCCATTCTTTAAAAAATTTTTTGAACAACCTCCCAGCAGTGACGGCAGTTTGGTCTTTATGCTGCTTTTTTATCAGCGCTTCCCAAAATCCATGGCTAAAAGCAATGTTGGTTCAATTTAAAAAAAAAATCATTTTTCTAATATAATTTCAGGTTTCCTCATGTCCAGTCAAGAATAAGACAATACGGCTTTGAAGATCGACAGATCCTTTGTATTGCCGCTGTCGATTTTTACAATCAAGTAAAACCAAAATTTTATTTTAAACATTCTATAAAAATTAAAAATTTTTCAGCTTGACTCAAAACAACAAGAAATGTTCAGACAGTCTTTCAAAGATGCCAACACCACACAGAAGAGTGTATTTTCCGATATAATCTCTTGTCTTCGATAAAAAAAATTTTTTGTTAAATTATTTTTAAGTATATTTTTTAATGATCTCCATAAAGGGTGATGCTAATGTTGATTTTAAAATTTTATTATCAATATATAAAAATATTTTTTTTTTAATCTTTTGTCCTAATTTGTTTGTCTTGATGCTTGAATGCATATTTGATAAGTTCCAAGATGAGTTATTCGCTTGCATGCTTGATCAAAAGGAGTATTGACTGCTTTTAAACTATGTTGACAAACGTATTTTCTTTCTAAGTAGTTCAGTTACTTCTTGAAAGCCATGAGATTTTGGATCTTTTTTTCTTGATAAGAGTTATAAACGGATTTCAAATTTTGAACGTCACCTTAGACGATCAAGCTGATATTTTGGTTTCGGATGTCGCTCGGAAATATTTTTTGACCAACAGATGCGTTGTCGTGATTAAAGATGAAGGAAAACTAACTAATTTGAGCATACCTAATGGAATAATTCTAATTTCAACATCAAATTTATGCGAAGACAAACTTGCATATGAGCTCATGGTACAAGGTTTTCTCGAGAGATGCAGCGGGTATGTCTTTTTCATCTGTTTATGCTTTTCCATTTTTGTTTGCAGTTTCATAGTTAGGATATCGAATCCTGAATGTTTTATGAGAGTCTGGACTTCCGCTCTTACTGAAACAATACAGAGGCCGAACCCTAAAATATTTTACCTTCCGGCCATGATGGATAAACCAACGAATATTTCAAAAGTTATTTATTCGATGAGAGAGACGGAGATATCGGAAAAAATTTTAGTCGCCGAATACAGCGGGGATGAAGGTAGTATTATTTCTAAAACTAAGTGTAAAAATTTTCGAATAAGAAATTGAGGTTAGCAAAGCATAACCTTCTATTCTTGGTTGAAAAACTTATAGACTACCTGTATTAACAGGTTTCAGGAAGGTTCTTTTTTTGTTTGTTTCTTAGACTGGCCTTTTGTATTGTACACAAATAATTTTCACGTACCTGTCGGAACGCCGGGAAGGGTTTTTGCAACATTTTTGGACCGTTGGAGTTTAACAGGATTTGAAAACAACGTTTTTTTGTATCCTGATAAAACAAACAATATGCAGGGAAAAAGTAAGTTCAACGTTATAATAACGAAGGCTGGTAAAAAGTGAAGTTGGTAATAATTCTTTACGTTTTAAGGACTGCGTGTAATGACGTTTGATTACGTCCCTTATACACATAAAGACCCTTTGGACGGTTTCGAAGCTTACATGCTTCAAGAACTCTGCGTTATCCACAATTGCACTCTAGAAGTCGTCGACGACGGCATTTTCTGGGGAAGCATATACAAAAACGGAACCGGCGACGGTAAAACAAATAGTTTTTAATTTTTCAATATTATATTTTCGGAAGGACAATATGGCATGGTTTATATGGACAAAGCCGATTTCGGAATAGCAGCCACTTATTTGTGGAAAGAAGAATTTTTTTATGTCGATTATTCAACTCCTTATTTAAAAGCCGCTGTGACACTTTTAGTCCCTAAACAGGAACTGAAGAGCGGGTGGAGAATTCCTTTTTTACCTTTCGATTTCAAAATGTGGTGCATTCTCGTCGTTATAGTTTTCGTCTCTGCTTTTGTTTTCCATTTATTGAATCAGTTAACTATCAAATATACAAGTAAGTCTTAAATTGTTAAAACTATTATATATTTTTTCTATTCAAGAGTACGGAGATGCAATCATAAAAAAGGATCAGTTCCTTACAATGGGTGACAGCATATTAAGAGTTGTCGGAATGGCCGTACTTCAGCAACCTTCAGAACCTCTAATACCTAATACTCCTATACGATATCTTTTTACCTCTTTGGAAATCGTATTTTTATTATTGACTTCTCTTTACGGAGCGGAATTGGCATCATATTTGACAATACCACAGTAAAGATCTAATTTTTTTGCTCATCCATAAAATTTTCTTTTCCTTAGATATACTAAACCCATTGATACAATTCACGAATTGGCCGCCCAAAAGTTAAAATGGCTTGCTCTGCATCATGCCTTTTCCTATTCTCTAAAATTTTCCGACGAGCCAGATGACAAAACCGCAGTCGAAAATTTTCGTGTTTTCCCTTACGAGGAGATGATGAAGGCTGCTCGTTCTGGAAAATATGGTTTAACTCTGGAAAGGTGTCCATCAGGTACCAAACAACCAAAAGTTCAAAAGATAAAACAAATTATTTTAAGGTCACTATTCCGAACACGTCTATACAACTGATGACATAGTCGAAACGAAGCATATTATGGCCGGAAATTTGTATAGTTCAGCTCTCGTAACAGTCATACGTAAAGGTAAAACAAACGAAATTTAAAAGATTGAAACTTAACCTTTTTTAAAGCTTCTCCTTATAAAGAAAAGCTTGACAAACTAATTGGGAAAATATTAGAAACCGGCATGTTTATCATTTGGGAAGCGAAAGTTGCAAGGTTATACTTATCATCCAGGTAAAGTGAGTCTTTTAGCATTCATTGATTAAAGTTATTTTTAAAGAAAGCAGCTCGCGATCGAACTTTCGAGGAGAACGACTGGGAAGGACGAACCAAAGAATTTAACCCTTAGTCATGTCTTAGGACCGTTTATGATTTATGTTGGTGGCGTTTTTATAGCGACCGTTGCATTTCTATTTGAATTTTATCGAGGTAGAAACAGAAATAGAAACAGACATTAGGTTAGTCCTCATAGGTTAAACGAATTATTTATGTTATTCTAGTGATTTATTAGATTATAAAAGAAAAAGATGATTAGAAATTCAGCATAGGCTACACTCTACACCAACTTGCTAGCTTTCAAAAGTGTAAAGTAGTTCAAGTCTCGTCTCCTAGGAGTAGTCCCACTAGTACCTCCAGTAGAATAGACTGGATTAATAGATTCTATCCTCTTTTCTAGTACCCTTCACTAGCACTCTTTCCATCAGCTTCAGGGGAAAGTGGCTTTGCTTTCCATCTACATTTGCCCAACCTATCGCTCTAAAGGCAATCCCAAAAATTCCCCAAAAAACAGACCCCAGCTTGGAACAACTTGGAAGGTTGAGTGGTTTTGAAACAAGTTAATTTATGTAAAACATATTACGCTAGTGATTTTTTTTTGTAAAAACATTATATTTAAAAAATAGCTTTACAATGTAGTTAACTAACAATAGGAAGGAATCAGATTTTTGGATAAAAACTAAATAATATTGGAACGATTTGTTGATTTTCCGCTGAGTTCGTTTTGAATTTGGCTCAAACTTTTACCTTTGGTTTCTATAACTAGGGCGAACGTGAAGATGACAGCAATGACGCAAATGGAGGCGAAAAGCCAGTAGGTGGCGGGGGTTCCGATCGACGTTAGAAGACTGGGAAAAACTAACGTGACTGTAAAAGCTAAAGCCCAATTAAGACCGACGGCGATTCCTGTCCCTGTCCCTTTAATATCTTCAGGTAAAACTTCGGCTGTCGTCATCCACGGAATCGGACCGAATCCGATTGAAAATATGACCATGTAGACCACCAGGGCGAGCAGAGGTATCCAACCAATTGAAGAGACGTCACCTCTTGCTTTCATATAAAAGAAAAGTCCAAGAACTCCCAAACAGACGGCCATAACGGCTCCTGATATTTTGAGTAAGATAGTACGTCCAGCTTTGTCTATCAGTACTGCTGAGACTGCTGTAGCTACGACTTGAGCGATCCCCAGTAAAATGGCCGCAATGTCTGACTTGAGAGAACTTCCGGCGTCTTGGAAGATCGAACTGGCGTAAAATATTACAACGTTTATCCCCGAAAGCTGTTGAAAAACCATCAAACCGAGGCAAATAATCAACGCTTTTATCGCCGCTTTGGTCGAAACGGCTTTCAAAAAGGAAACTTTCGCTCCTGATTGTTTCGCGAGCTCGTTTTCCATGGCGTGGAGATCTTTAACTACATCGTAGTTACTTCCTCGCAACGTTCGAATCGCTTGCTCTGCTTGGTTTCTTTTATCTTTTTTTAATAGGTACATTGGAGATTCTGGAGCCCTAAAGAAAACTACTATAAACACAAGCGGAAGAACGCCGCAAGCAATCGAAAGGTTGAAATATGACACTATAGCTCCCATAGAATAAGCGTATAAAATTCCAATACAAAGCGACAACTGAAAAGCTGCTCCCAGCAACCCTGAAAATTAAATGAATTAACAAAAAAGTCTCTTTCCGATTCGATCTTCACCTCTGACACTTTCTTCAGCGATTTCTGCCACGTACATAGGCACGACTGTGCAAGCAGCTCCAAGACCCAATCCGGATATGAATCTTGCGGTAATAAGCAAACCTGGACCTCTCGCGAAAAAGATCATAACCCATGACGTAAACAACGGTACAGCCAAACTTAAAATTGACAACTAAAAAAAATTTTTATTTTTAATTTTCAAAACTACAAGCTAAATAGGATACCTTTCGCCCTATCATTTCGGCGACAGATCCAGCCGGCAAAGCTCCAACGCCGGCACCGACTGCTAAAATCGAGCTAGCCCACGTTGACGATTCATTGGAAATCTCGACATCGTTTTTACCCTGCAAATAAGGCATCGCCGGAGAACTCCAACCGATCGCCGTACCTCCTGATATCACGATCACACATGCTAAAATAAATAAAAAATTGAAATATATAAAATTTGACCTTAAAAATACTGTCTTCTAATCTACTAAGAAAATAAACAATTTAATAACTTTATCTTATTTTGGTTGTGTCAATAAAATTTTATCTATTTCAAGTGCTGGAGTATTCTGATTTATTTAACTTCTCTAAGTATCTTTAAATTTTATTGAATTTCTAGGCCAAATGTTTTTTGGTCATAAATATTTTTTATTCAATCTAGAATTTTTCGACCTTCAAAATGACAATATTTG
The DNA here is from genome assembly GCA_014119065.1 of Orius insidiosus. Lineage (NCBI taxonomy): Eukaryota > Metazoa > Arthropoda > Insecta > Hemiptera > Anthocoridae > Orius > Orius insidiosus. The sequence goes on along the minus strand of JACGAQ010001156.1, from coordinate 10,899 downwards.
CCGATGAAATTTATTTGAAAAACTATTTTTAAACCTTGAAATTATCACAAAAGAATATTTATGGAAACGTACGTTTACGTTTGATTTTGTTTAAACCTTTCATGACAAATCGTTTGAATAATTTGAGCGAGGAATTCGGAAAGAATAATTTAAAAAAGCCAGGTAGGAAATTACGAAAACAAGCTAAGGGAAAAACTATAAAAAAATTTTTCGAAGCCAAAAAATACGACCGAAAATTATAAATCATTAGTCATAAATCGTAAATCAATAATCTTTAATCTTTAATCAGTGGGATAAAACCGTTTTTTCCCCCACAAATCCACAAAAATCGAAAGAAAAGGATTTTTTAAGCTCTAAAAATCCTACACCAAAAATTATAATTAAAAAAAATTAATAAAATTCAAATTTAAACTAATAATGGAGAAAGAAATGACTGTGCATGACGGGTACCTAACGACGTGTTTCGGCTTAAAAAGCCTTATCAGGTGAATGCCGGCTTCCCGCTCTATCCATGAAATCTCTCACGGGATAGAGTTACAGAAAAAAGATAGAAATGATTGTGATATAGAGATTAGCCGACCTGACGATCGCAGTAGTTCCACCGTTATTGGTTTAAATTTGTTAATAAAATAAAATGTTTTTCGTCAGAATGTGCCTTCCTCATCGTATTCTCATTGGCTAGAAATAAAAAAAATTTTTTTTTCGTTCGGAAAATGTGAATAAATAGAGAACTTAAATGATTCGTTAATATTCTTCTGTCGTAGTTCTTTAATTTTTAATTTTAAAACTTTTCCAAATTTTAAGATGATGAACTTTTTAAACGGCAAAACTTGAATCGGAAATTTTCCAAATGAAGATTTATGAGGCGAAAATTTAAAAAAATGTTCAAATATCACGTACCTGCCATCGTAATTAAAAATTGTGGTAACTTCTCTCCTTCCATGTTTGAAGGCCTTTTCCCCAAAATCGAAGCCTGTTGATTATCTTTATCGTCCATTTTCCTTGTTATAAAAAATTATTACTTAATAATAATTCACTACCTTGTTTATTTGAAAGTTATAGTCTTTTCGTGATGTATTTCAGCTCTACCTGGAGCTCGGATCGGTCATCTCAACGAGCCGTTCAAATAAAATAAGAACTGAATACTAAATCATCCGATAATGGTTCAATATTATCTTCAACGAAAAGAAGATAACTATTAGAAATAGATAAGAGTGAAATTTTTTGGCGAGTGATTTTTTTTATGTGTTTGTGTTTGGTCTTTTATACTTTACCTCTATTCTGCATCGGCTAAAAACGTTCTGAACTCCATTTTGAAATATTACCCTCTTGAAATTCCTCTAGAGATAATTTCTGTATAAACACTTGTGTTTGAGTGTAAGTTTAAAAGAAGGCCATAAATATTGGGAGTATTTCTTGCCCGAATTGATATTGTTTGCCGGCGTTTTAAAAACTGATTAATAACCTTGCTTTAATTTCCCATGTAAATTATTACTGGCGATTGACAATGAAATTTTAAAAACTACATTAGTCACGTTCTTAATTTTCATAATTAAATTTTTTTTCGAATGAACATAGGTGGGGCAAAAAATGTATATAAAATCAAGTTGTCAATATAGATAACCTCTGATTTATCTGTTTGTTGTATTTTATTTAAGAGTATTTAATCGATGTTTAATTTGTTTTTATTTATTTAAAAATTATGTTTCAATTTGCTCACCTTAACGTTTTTTTTCGTTTAACTTTTTGAAATTTTATCCGCACTCAAATGAATTTAATTCGAATGACTGACTCAGGGAAGGTACGAGTATAATTGCTGAGTCAATTTCATTCAGACCTACTTTATCATTATAGTTATAATTTGCATTGTGGAAAATAAATTAGGCTTATGTGGAGAAAGAAAATCGCTAATTCTAAGGGTCGGTTTATTATTTTAAAAAAATTGATTTGGGACGTCGCGTAGGTCAGTGGTCGAAGATTTATACTCACACCAATTCTGCCACTCAGTTATAAATTGTGCACTTTTAGATTCATAAAATCAGCCATACCTATTGTAATGTTATAAGGTTAAGATTGCAGAAATTCACGTTTCTATGGAGTCGAAGATCGAAAAGAGAATAGGTTCAATTTTTTCCCCCACAATCGCAAAAATTCAATTTACGTAATAGAAATAATAAATTATGAACAAAGAAGTCTGGCCTCCACCTGTGTGACAATAAAGTACTGGTCTGCTCAATTGGAACTTTGCTTAAAGAGAGGGAAAACATTTTTTTCCAATGAATTTTATTGAAATAAGGAGTGTTTGGCAAAAACTTAGTAAGAATCGGACCAATAGTTCGGTCGTAGCGCACTTAACAAAACTTTAGAGAGATAGATCTCTGCCATTTTTGAAAATTTTGGAAAAAAACTCTAAGATTTCTAGATAGCTGGGAAGGGAAATTGTAAAAATATGATAAAAATCGGATGAAAATTAGGGCTATGCAGAGTTTAGAAAACCAACTGACCAACCACAGACAACCTCTCGTGGTCGGTAAAGATCACTCATAATTTTTATTTTAAAATCAAATAATTAACAATAATGGAGGAAGAAATAACTGTGATAGCGGGTATCTCACGACGCGTTTCGGCTTAAAAAGCCTCGTCGGGTGAGCTATTCCCTCTATCACAATCATTTCTATTCATTCAGGGTAGAGTATTGCCATGAGAGCAACCTGTCATAAAAATTTAAAAAACCAATAATGAGGTAGTGAGTGGCTCTATCTCTTGTAGAACGGTGGCGGCGGTGAGCTTTAGGGAGACTGTTTGTTTCCCGCTGTATCCACTAAATCTCTCGGTGATAGGGGCACTGAAAAGATTGAAATGATTGTGCTAGAGGGAATAGTTCACCTGACGAGGCTTTTTAAGCCGAAACGCGTCGTGAGATACATTTTATTTTTATTTTTATTTGTTATTACAGCCATTTCTTCCTGCATTATTGGTTAATTATTTTATAGTAAAATCACCCCCCTTGCGGAATACACACGCAATAAGAATTAAAATGTAAAAACTTTTAATTTACTCTACGCGGCATGGACGTGATCTGAGACCTTCAATTAGGTTGACCATCCACACCGTTAGGTCTTGCGGGTTAGTATAGCTAGGGAATTCCCGAAATGCATATTTTCTAACTTTTCAAAAAGAAGTTGTTGAGTTACCCTCCATGGGCGCTTTTTAAGCTCAAAAGCTTTGAACGAGAAGGAAAAATGTTTTCCCCATTGCTTAAAATATGTAATTCTATTCATTCAGATATTTCAGGATTTTCATGACATTAAATAAAATACAAAAATTCATTTTTATTAATTTTTTTAAAAATTTGCTAATTCTCAATTGTTTTTATGCCATTTGGTAACGCAAACGGCTAAATAAATAATTTTAAAAAATAATTTAAATATGTACAGTTAAAAAAATAGAGAATTTTGGCAAAAAATTTTTTTGACCATTTATCACACTTGGTTTGTACATTGTCTTGTGATCAAAGATCAAAATTTAAAGAAATCTTAAGGAGAAAGAGAGGATAAGGAGAGTGATGAATGGCGTCGTGGAATAAGCGTCGTTTGTTTTTTGATTTTCGCTTTTTTCCGTTGGATGGATATGCTCGTGTCCTTCATGATCATGGTGGTCATGTCCTTCGTGACCGGGTTCGTGATGGGCTTCTCGTTTAGGTCTTTGTTTTTCTTCTTCGACGTCCGCTTCGGTGGCGACTTCTTCCGTTCCGGTCGTCTCTTCTATTTCTTCTTTCAACGCCAACGCGTACGGCTCGTCTTTTGGGCTGTATTTTTCCTCCGATCTTGAATTCGGCTTGTGATTCGAAGGTAGGGATTCTTGGAAGACTGGTCTCGAAAATTCTTCCGAACGGAATAATGGCACATCGTTGTACACAGGCCGTCTCACTATAACCTGCCTGTTTGGCTTGCGGACTTTCTTTAAAGGCTCTGTCGTCGCTTTTTTAGTATGCTTGACGTCTAAAGGACTTGGAATGAACATGGGCTCAAACATTTCAGTCTGAGATTTTTGCTCATCTAGACTTTCAACGTTAATGACCCCTTCGTTTTCATCGTCGTCATAATCGACTTCTGAAACTCGTTCTTCAGCCATCGGGTTTTGTATTATTGGCTTGAAACCGCTTTCGATAACTAATGATCCAGGGTTGAAACCAGTGTTGACAGCGATTGGAAGCTTCGATGTATCTTCTGAGCTTTGACTTATCATTTGCGATGGATGCATTTTGTGTTTTGTCTTTTCCGGTAAGGCTGTTACGTGCGAAGGGAGAGGTTTTTTAAATTTGTGGACGTAGACGGGTTTCGGATGAGCCTGTACTGGCTGACGTTGAGGAAGATTTTGTGGCATCGGCCTTTGGAAGTGATTCGGATGCATCATCATAGGTCGTTGAGGGAGGCGCATCAAAGGTTTTTTGACGACGACGGGCCTCTGTTGAGATCCGGCTTGGTGCATCATTTGCGGGCGACCCATATGCGGGATGTGCGGTTTCTGTTGGACGGGTCTCCTCACAACCATAACTGGGCGACGGTTTGGAGGTCTCATTCCATTTCGGACGGGTCCTTTCACCAAAGGCATAGCATGAGGGATTTCAGTGCGGTTTACATTCAACGTTGTCGTCTCTGGTATATCTTCGACGTCTTCTTTCACCGGAATGACATGCTCCTCGGTCATACTCACATTTTTCACGTTATAAGCCGGCTTTAAAATCTCATACGGAAAATTAGCTTTCGTCGTATTTTTAAAATTTGAATCAATGTATTGAGGAAAATCTGGCTTAACTCGAGTTGCGACTGCTATACTTGGCTTAGCGACCAATTCATCATCAGGTAATACCACACTTGGAACAGGGTTCGAGCCAGATGCTACAGGAAGGTCGCATGAATCATGAACGTGGATTTTCCATCCCAAATATCGATGGGAAAAGCACTAAAAAAGACATTAATATAACATAATAAAGGCTGAGTATTATGGTACCTGGTAATAAACGGTGTCGGGAGTGTCTTTGTCAGGCGTCCAAAGAATGACTCCGGGTTCTCCGACATCGCAGATGAGCTTGAGGACTCTTTGATAGGATCCAAATGAGTTGAATTCATCGGCATTCGAACCAGGATCCGGCGTCCAATTACAAAGACGGCCGACTCCTGTAGGTACGACTTCTCCTTGTTTGTTCAACTCGGCTCCTGCGTAAATATTGATTTTCCTTCGCTCCTCCGGAGTTTTGTATTGGTACCCTCCGATTGGATCATCGGTTATATAGAATGGATGGAATTTAGCCGGAATGTTGGGATCTTCACCGCCTTCTACGATGAAATTGTACGTTTTACCACGAACGACGTGAATTTCAGGAATAAGAAGTCCGTTTATGTAATAAGCTAGTCCCCATCCTACATGGCCGGTGATTGACGGATAGCCTTGTTTTCCTCCCGCGGGTCCCATTTGTGCGTAAAAAACTCCGTCTTCTGGTTCATTACATTGAATCGGAGGAATCGACCACCCTTTATTTTTCGGTGCTGGAGAAGGTGGCGGTGGAGTTTTGTACTGTACTGGAGCATGAGTCGTCACCTAAAAACCACGATTTAATATATCCCTAACATTTTAAATCAAAACATACATTATGATGAGACACATCTGAATTTGAACTTTCAGCTGAGGGCTCGCTTTCCGGGATCGGACAGTTCCATTTCGGTGGGCGACCAAAATCAAGGAAAACATCTCCTAAAATAAAAAGTCAAAAACAATATCTTTTAAAGCAAACTTTCATTACCTTTTGAGGTGATGGAATGATATGAAACTTCCTGCCTGCTATTCAAAGGACCGACAGCCCAAATAACAGGTTGGCTTCTATTCGTCACAATCGCCCTATCGAGGCCATCATGAGCCTTCAACGGTCTTTGATATGTAACTATCGAATAACCGTTCACCAAAGCCGCATTTAACAATCTAACGCTTTCCGTATTTTGCTACAAAAACATAAATAATTTATAAACAAATTAAAATATGACCAACCTCAATTTTAAAATCGGGACAGCTTCCTCTAGTGCCGGAACATTGTGATTTAGCATCAAGATAGTAATCATGGGCATAGCCGTTTAACGTATTTTGGTCTACCCATGCAACAACAACGTCTCCGCCGACCATAGCGCTTTTATCTTCTTCTCCAGAAAGTCCAAAAGACATGTACTCACCGTCTTCTACAAAATCATAGAAAAATGAGAGAAAATCACGAAGAGAAAACTCCGAAGCTTGGGAACCAATAAAGAAACCGATGGTTTGGTATTTTAATAACACAAGTTCAAGGTTAGCGTGAATTCATATCCCTTTAATTTCGGCTTGTTTAACTCTAAATAAAAGGATTTCTCTTGTTTGTAGACTCGGAAATTTTAATTTGAATGAAAGTGAGACGGGTGAGAAATTGACGAGAGTGCCCCCAAGATACGATTATCATTCCTTTCCAGGAGAAAACCTTAAACTTATGTTCCCTCAATTATTTGACAAGATTAACGAAAAGTTTCACATTCTTTATCGAAGATTGAGGAAATTAGTCTGGCAACTTTTAAAATATGAAAAGGGGATTTAATAGGGGGGACATAAAAAAAAATTAGAGGAAATTCCAATGGCCCTACCGAAAAACCTCGTTCATCTGAAAATTTCTCTCCCCCTTGAATCGATCAAACATTTACGACTTACGAAACTTGATTAAAATTAACTCTGCAATTTTTTAAAAATATTTTATAAGGTTCGGACAATGGTTCGCACGGGGAAGGGAAGTTGAAGAAGATCCTCTCCTGGAGTGAAAGGGTGGAAATAGAAATTACTTAACCTATTTCATAATAAAACAAGCCTTTAATATGCCGTAATGGTGTTCGAAAGGCACATTTTAAAAGTCAAAGGTGAAAATTAATTTTTAAGTAAGGATCAATTGACACCTTCAAGTGGGCCGATAAAACAAAAATCACGTGATATGAATATTTAAAGAAGTAAAAAAAATACATCCGCCATGTTCTACATGCTTAAACACGCCTGATTTCGATAATGCAACATGTTGGGAAATCGTGGGTTTATTATTGATGTCTCTTTTTTTCATTTTCGCAATATGTCGTCTTTTGAGGCAAGGACAAGAGGTCGTGAACGGCCACACCTCCCCTTTCTGAACTGATTACGTCCCCTTCAAGATTTATGGCCTTTTTAAACAGATAAGGCTAAATAGTGAACACTATCGTTTGTCCTTTTTGGCCTTTAGATTCGCATTAGGATATTGCAACGATACGACTATGTATGAATAGATATAGTAATTGCTATGAAACCAATAAAAGACAGAGCCAAATGAGTGGGATGATCAAGTAGAAAAAGAGAGATAATATGGACCTAGATGGGGGCTTCTGCTATGCATTTTGCTACTCGTCGAATTCGTTGGAACACTTACCTAATTTGGCGACAAGCTGTATAACGACGCTGTCTCCAGCGATCGCCCATCTTACTTCAAACGCCAAATCGTCGCTTAAAACTTCACAATTAAGTTTTGACTGAAATATTCAAAATAAAAACGTTTAAAGCAAATTATTTTTAAAATAAACTTCAACCATTGGACATTCAACTAGCATTTAAAAGGCATTCCGTTCTTTTTTCTTTCACTCTTTCATTGTTGTCACCTCATTAATTTATCATTTAATAAATTATTAACGGTTCATTATGAAGTAACGCTTTTGGGATCTCGTCGTACGGGGTTGCATCAAATATCGTTACAGCATAGTTTAGCCATTCCCACAGGGTTCATTACAAACGTGGCGCAACTTCACTGATGCAACCGTCTACGTTTGCTAAAATTATTTTTGTATATTTGGGGTAAAAATAAAAATTTATTATAAAAATATTTTATTGTAAAAAAATGTACAGAAAAAATAAATATTGGGTTCTATTGATCACAGATTATTGGTAACTGGATTTTTTGCTTCGTGGTAACTTTTGATTCTAATATGAGCCTTGCCCATTGAAAAACTAATTTATACAATATTTACAAATAAAAAGATTAGAAAATTAATTTCTGAATTGATGGAATTGTCTCCGTTGATCGAAAATGCGTTGGTCGAAATTTCTTTGGTTGAATATTTGTCTTTGCTCGAATGCTCTTTTTTGGACGAGGGCGTGGTAGGGATTCGGTAGATCCTGAATAGGGGGTCGTTGTAGATATTGGGAGGGTTGGGGGAGGACTGGTTGGATTAGGTAGTTTTGAGGCTGAATTAAATTTTGGGGTGGTGACTGCTGTGGAAACGGAGGTCGAAAAGGCTGCTGGAAGTTAGGCTGTGCCAAATTGTTTTGGTGGTAAGGGTCAAACTGGGGTGGTGGGATGATACTTTGAGACGGCTCAATGACGACGTTCGGCGTGTTAAACTGACCGAAATTTTGCTGTTGCGGTGGGAAGTTGGGAGGTTGGAAATACTGCGGGGTTTGAGCCTGAGTTTGAGGTTGGCTCTGAAGGCGTAGAGGCTGGTTTCCGACTTGGGTGAAAACGATCGGCTCACCCCCAGGCGTTAGACTGAGCGAGGACTGTATCTGTACGCCGGACTTTCCGGCCAAACTTTCAACGATCGGGGCGGCGAACCTGTGCGGAGGCCTGAACGTAGTCGGACGGATATTTTGCGAATTAAAAAGTGGCAAAACGTTTTCGTAACTGATTTGATGGTTCGAGCTGTCCTGTCTTATAGGCTCCGGGGAGCGTTTCTGGAACAAGAAAAGCCCCAATTTAGACCTTCCGTCGGGACCTCTTCAAGGTCATGAAAGAAAGTGCGTTTAAGGTCGCTCTCGCACAAGTCACGTCCATCTGTCCCGTTTTCCGTACGTCACCCTCAACGGCCGTCCTGTCTTCTTTCGCAGCGAGAGCGGCCTTTTATGACGAAACACTGACTGTTCTGCAACGCCCTTGACTCGGTTTTTCTGCCTCTCTCACGCTTTGACATGCAAATTATCTTTTATCCGCACCTCATCACGACTATTTAGCATCATTGTATGATAATATCAAATATTTACTTTTCAAAATTTCGATATCCTATTCTTCACACGTCCGTCATATTACATCAAATTAGACCCCTTTATAAATGTCAATGTCTTCTATTGTTGTTTTGTCACAGAACAATTTGGAAACATGTTGCTCTCACAAAACCGTTCCATTTCTTCCAGTCACTATCAGTCCAATCCAAAAATTATGGCAAAAAACCCCGTCCACGTACAAACAATTTTGGTATTAAATTAATTTAAAAAGAAAGTCCACAATTGCAAAATTAAACCAATGTCATACTCCATTTGATTTGAAAGTCTTCCGTCTCCGGAAAAGTCAATACCACAAAATGTTTTTCCTCATCGTCCTTTTTTTCCTTCGGGGACATTTTGGTCAAGAGAAAGGTCAAACAGAAAGTAAAAACCGCTAATATTTTAACACTTCCTTGACGACCCAATTTTGGAAGCTTCGAAAAACTTTAGACGGTTCATTAGCCTAAAATTAATTAACTTTCGAATATTTCAATAGATCGGATAGACAATGGAGCTTTTTGTTGCCAGGTTGCGAAAACGGTGGTTAATTATGATTTCAAAAATGCAAGAGCTCGATATTATTTCGAGCTTTACGGCGCTGTTAGTTTGCATGCTAGTTGAAAGTCCAAATGGTTGAAGTATAACGTAAGCAATTTCTGCGTACTTTTGAAATATCGAGTTTTATCAATTTAAATTCTATCATGCATACGTGAAAAAGTAAGCGGTGATTTTTATTTTTCAACGTTACTTTTTTGGAATAGAAAGAAAGGAAGATAGGATGCAATAAATTTTTTTTGTATCGGAATTCTTCGAGTGAAGGCATGCCCTATTGAGCTGGTATTTAGACGTCCTTGGGGTTTACCTTTCTTTCTAGACATGCGAGCCAAACTGTCTCACTGTCTGGTATTTTCAATTTAAAAAATCCATCACCCTATCACTTACTTGAGGGGAGACTCCGAGCATTTTGAGAGAAGGCGGGACGTTCAACGCAGCCGGGATTTGGATGTGGCCGAAATCGACGGTGAACGCTTCGCACCAGACGCCGAAGTGGCCGATGTCGAATACGGTCAAGTCACCAGGAAGGGTTAAAACGATCGTTTTTCGGTTGTACCTTGACAAAAATAAAAATGAATTTTTTTCTAATCAAATATTACTTACGATCTTAACGGAGTTATTTTTCCATTTTCGTCTGGCACACGGATTCCCTGAGGGCTTGGTTTCGGTCCTCTTCCAACCCAAAATTTCGCATCTAAAAATTTTTTTTAAAAATCTTGACTCAGTTTTTTGTGAGGGGGAAAAATATTTCCCTTTAAATCTAACAAATGATCGCTTTCGTAATTTCGACCACCAACATTTTTCGAGATTTAAATCTCTTGAACTTGAAAAATTTCTTAATTTCTTTCCAAGGGCGTGTATTGAACCCAAGGGATAAAAGGAAGATTCCTCAGGCTCGAGTTTCTATTATGTAAAGCCTCCTTTTATGTTGCACAATGTCGGAAACTTTTTTTTAAAGAACCGTCCCAGAGTTAGGCCATTGTTTCTGAAGAATCTTTTTCTCTTCCTCTTTCAATTAAAAAAAAAAGTCTAGAAATTTTACCATAGGTGGGTAAACAAATTTATTTTTAAAATATTATTCAAGGACTACTAATGGTGAGCTAATTTAAAAAAAGATGAAAACTTCAAATCTTACATGGCTAAAAAGTTTTCAAGGGTGAAAAAATTGTTGATCCGTTATCTGAAGTTTGTTTTTCACGGTTTTTTATTCAATCAAAAACTCAGGTTTTAAATTTGTGAATTCACCGTTCAACTCCACATCCTCCGCAAACCGCCCTCGCC
>JACGAQ010001155.1:0-69178 GCA_014119065.1 Orius insidiosus | reverse complement strand
GTTAAATCCTTCAGTTTGTAGTAAGCCAAGCTCTAACTTTCACAAAACGTCCGTCGTCTTAATATTCATGAGGAAAAGACGCCAAGCAGTCTAGCCGAGACGTTCAAATCCGGTTTTTTTTTTTTCGCTTATTTAAAAAGTTGAAATAAATTCTGAATTATATACATTTTATAAAATTATCTTTTGATATAAATTTATCTTTTCATAAAAATAATTTTTGTGGCCTCAAGAATTGACAAAGGAACTCGAAGTTGAGGAGGAAAGAATAACCGGATTGGTAATGTTGGGGTTCAAGGCTATCCTCTCATACCACTTTTTTTACAGGCACCGTACCCTTTGTAACTCCACCTCCTACTCCAAAGATAATTACGATTCTTTCCAGTCGCGGCTATAGTTTTATTTTGACCTCACCTTCGGAAAAGAAAAATTTGAAATTAACCAATTTCTTAAAATTGATTTAATTGGAAAAAAAAAACTGGACGTGTTTTTGAAGAAATCGGGATGAACATATCAAAGACAGGTGTGTCGAGAATGAGACCTCACATTTGCATAGACAACAAGCGTGACCCGTGGCGATAAATCACCTTCTCATTCGTCGCTTAGGGAAATTTTCTTTCAAAAGATTTGTTTAAAAAAAACCTCGCGTGTAACCTACGACCCCATCAATTACTACCTCAAAAATAAAATTTTTTATCCCTTCAGTCTTTTAACGAATCAGATCTATCAAGGCCTCCCAGGTTCATTTACGTTCTGTTATGAGTTTAAGCTGTAAAACATCGGCCCACACAAAAGATGGGTAAGAAATAAAACGATTTTTTTGTTTTAATTTACCGTCTGGATCTCGTATATTTCTCTGAACGGGTAAGTAATCAAGCACCAACGTACGGACAGGTTTTACGTGTAAACAACTTTTTTTTTTGTCAATTTTTTTACCCTTCCCTGTTTTATATCATATTAGAGAAAAATGGTCTCAACAATGTTGTGGTAAATTTTTTAAAAATACCTCGTTAAGTAAGGATTTTTCGGGAGGGAGACCTCAATCCTCATTTTCGGTATTTTTCTCTTTCTATCGTTTCCGGGAGAACAGCATACAACATAACGCATTTCACCCTAAAGCAGTTGAACTTTTCATTTCGACATAAAAAATCTGTAGTTCACCATAATGCGTTTCGGCATATGCAATTGAACATAAAGCTCTCAAAAGTTCAAAAATTTTGAGCATAATGCATTTCAACATAAAGCGTTTCACTATAAAGGACTTTTTCAATAAATTCAAGTCGACATAAAAAAGTGCAAGTCACCATAACGCTTCTAATGCATTTCAACAAAAAGCGTGTCGCCATAAACGACTTTTTCAATAAATGCAAGTCGCCATAACGCTTCTCGCCATAAAAGCCTCTCTTTAAACTTGTTCTTTCGCCATAAAACTGTTTCTATCGTTTGTGCATAATACATCTCACCATAAACTAGGGACAGCCAAAGAGAAACCCTATTTTCGCCGTTTAACACTGATTATGGCGAACGACAAAACCCTTAAAACTTGACAGTTCACCACAATGAAATTCAACATAAAGCATCTCACCATAAACTAGGAAAAGCAAAAGAGCAGGGAGCCAATGGGATCAGCTTGTTTTATGACGCAAGGGAGTTAATTTTTTTCTCTCGATGTGCGAATTGCATTATGGTGAACAAGTTTTTCGGTTTTTGTCGTTTCGCCATAATCGCAAATAGAGGCTTGCTCATTGGCTCTCCCCAGTTTATGGTGAGATGTATTATGCCCAAACGACAGAAACAGTTTTATGGCGAAACGACAAGTTCTTTAAAATGAAAGTTTCCTTCATGTTCAACTGCGTTTTGTTGAAACGACAAGTGTTAAATCTCTTCTTATGGTGAGATGTATTGTGTTCAAATGCATCATGGTGAATATTTTCAACTATTATCTTTATGTTGAGTTGCAGATTTTTATGTTGAACGGTAACTCGCGATTTATGCCATTTTATGGTCAAATGCATTATGGCGAACCGCATTATGTCGACACGTACACACTTGTTTTCCTCGACTTACCGACCAATACCCTTTCACGGTTATTTTCCGTCTTTCGGCTGGGAAACACGTACTTCTATCGAAATTTCAAGGCCTTCTTCGCTAGTTAGGGTCAACTTTTTAACTTCCTTAAAGATTTCCCCATTTCGTTTTTTTAGAAAGAAATCCTGTGTTTTCTATAATTTTTTTGGGTTTGAAAAAAAAATATAATACCATAGGAAGTGATTTGAGGTCAGATTTCGGATGTTATGTTCAGTAAGCCTTACCCCCTCGACCACAAAACCTGAATTTTTTTGTATTTTTAAAACTTTGTTTTACCGTTTATGGTTTTTTCCGTCTAAAAGCTAAAAAAAATTGGGATTCAGAGCCTAGTTTTCTGAGTGAAAATCTTTCTGAAATTAAGATCTAGAAACAAATAGGTGGTAAGGAGTTTAAATTGAAGATAAATAGAAGGGGGAGCTGAGGAAGTGAAGAGATAAGAGCCGAAAACGATTTGGGCCCGGGAAAGATGGGGCGGTTTTCCACGTGAACCAAGTTTCAGCAAACATTACTCTCCATTATAAAGTTCCTTAATGTAATCTTTACCTCCTCATTTCAATCTATAATTAAAGTTAAATGTTTAAATTAATGAAGATTTTATAACATTTTTTAAATCGGTATAGAAAGTTAATCCATCAGCCACCTGTTCCGTGCCCATGGGAACTTTTGATTACAGGGTCCCTCCATTTCCGTAAAGTCAAAACACAAATTATTCGATGATTAAGCGACTTAGAGAAAAAAGCTACCTTTTGTGTAGATTTTTAGAATTTATGTACTTTAATGGTAAGAGGGGGCGCTGGCCCTGTATTGTTATGAACATCACCAATATTTCTAACAATGCCCCGTCCCCAGCGTAAATCACATCCGCCAAACCAGAATTAAACCACATATCACTTCCCCTGTATTCGCCCGATACGAAAACACAATGATTAACTATTTTCGAAAAAACACAAAAAAGGACGTTCTTTCTAAATAGTCATAAATTAAAGTTCCGGTTTGAAGAGCTTCCAACGATAACTTCCTCAAGGATACAGGAGGAGGAAGTATTAAGTAGGAGAACACTTTCGATTTTTTTTTTGTTCATTTTCTGTTTTTGAAAAAAAAAATAAAATTAAGTACCTAATAAATCGCCATTTTATTTTCCGTTAAAAAAATTCTTGAGGAAGTTAAACAAAAAAAAAAAAAATTATTTTGAAAATTTTATATCAAGGTAGAAATTCAGTACGGTTAGCCAAAGAGAGGCCGCCCTCGAGCCGGCGAAGTGACTCACATTTCTGCCTAGAAAAATTATTAAGTAAAAAAATTTTGGAAAATTAAAATTTTAAAAACATGGAAAATTTTTAAATAATTCAAGGAATGTTTAGTGAAAATTTGGTGAAGATCGGACCAACGGTACGCCCACAGCGCTCATTTTAAATCTTTGAACAGTCATATCTCCGCCATTTTGAAAATTTCGAAAAAAGCTCTCGTCATTTTCAAGATTTCTGTGAAAGGAAGCTTGTGTATAATTTGGTGAAGATCGGATGAAAATTGCGGCCGTGAAGTGTTCCGGAAAAAGTGGCGACGGACGGCCGGACGGCCGGACGGCCGGCACCACAGACAAAGTCAGGATCGGCAAAGATCACTTATCAGATTTATCCTACGGGGTCTGGAAGACCCTTTTCTAGTAACAGGGGTCGGAGGGTATCACAGTAACTTCTTGAGGAAGTTAAAAACCGTGTTTTTCATTTAAGTCAATAATGTAATAAAATTTATTGAGTCTCTGAGAATGGGTGTAATTACAGAATTGTAATCGCGCCCTGGGTCTGAATAATTGCTACCTTTGAGGCTTATAATTACAGGGGAAGGATTATTATTGAATTTTTTAAACAAATTGTATACATTTTAAGACTTTCCCACGAGTTCTTGTGTCATAAATTTTTTATATTTTATGTCAACTTTTCAAAAATAAAAAAATCACGGGAACTTCTCGGAATATAAGGGAAAAGCATAAGGTAAAAATTTCGTGAAAACCGAACAAAAGGTAGTACTCCGCGCAGTTTTTAAAATTTCAAACAGACCATTTTTTCAAAACTCAAAAATTGCTCTCGGAAACTTCTCGTTCAATCATTCAGGAAGATAGTGTGAAATTTGGGGCCGTTAAGTGATCCAGAAAAAATGCATCGGCCGGCCGGTACTACAGACAAAGTTGAGATCCAGAACACTTCACGGCCACAGTTTGCATCCGATTTTCACCAAATTTCTTTAGCCGGTGAAGACGAAACTAACGAGGGCGATTTTTGAATTTCGAAAAAATGGCGGAGATAGTATGTTTGAAATTTAAAAAAATTCGCTGCGGCCGAACCGTTGGTGCGATTTTCACCAATTGCTCCTTATATTTTTGACGAATTTTTGGTGTAAAAAATTGCCACTTTTTAATTATTTTTTTTTTAGTAGGGAAAAATTTCATACTTCTACCCATTACAGAGGCACATCCGTAGGTCAAAGAGCCCATTATTTTACCTTGACACTTAGAAAAATTTTCGATAAAAAAGAACTTCCCCCTCCGTTATACTTCCCCTCCCTTATACTTCCCCCTCCGTTGTACGTCCCCTCCCATATACTTCCTCCTACTATATTGGTACTTCTCTTTAAGGAAGTTTTCGTTGGAAGCTCTTCAAACCAGTACTTTTTCTTCTTTTTTTAATCCTGAAAAATTCTGAAGTATTTAAAATTAAGAAACACTCAGGTATAATGAAAAACTAGGTATAAGACATCCCTCAAGCGAGAATATTAATTATTTATTTAAGTCCTAAAATTAAGTCTCTTTATTCTAAAAGGACTAAAGTACCCTGGGCGTTGTGTTAGTAACGTCATTGAGAATTTTAAAGCGGCTTTGCACCCTAAGATAATTTGTTCATTTAAGTTTTCTTCCACCCCGACCCTTCCGCCACTCCCGAAACTTCCTTCACAACTTTGTTCCCTTATGCCGAAAGTTATATTGCTTTGCATTTGTTGTTAATTTCCTTGATTAGTCTGGCATTTAAAAAAAGAAAGGCTATTTTTCTCATTGAAAAACTTCGTTAAATCGTTTATGTGGCTTTTTTAGAAATAATTCAATATAAAGACTGAAATATGCGTTCGATCTTTTTTAAATGTTTACTGCATGATAATCATAAATCTTAAGAAAAAAAAACTTTCTCTTCAAGTTGCGTAAGGTAATTTGTTCAGAAACTGAACCCTCACGAATCCTTGCCAAATATAGGAAACTTTGATAATTTTATTATTATTTCTACTCATAAATTAAAATGTGAAAATTTTAAGCAACATGAAATGCCAAGAATTTAAAAAAAAATGTAAGTTATAAATTCCATATAAAATAATTTTAATTTAATGCCTTTAAGATTCTCGTACTTTTTTTTATCTTCTTTCAGAGAAGGGGGGCCGATTGGAAATTCTCTCCGGGCCGGCTCGATCATAAAACCCCCCGCTGTTATTTACAGTTTCTTTTAAATATTTATGAAATCGATACCTGGAAGGGGTCTAAATCCTAAATGAAGATTTACAATTTTTTTTAACTTTGAAAAAAAAGTCGTAAAGGTGCAGTATGTAATTGTACTATTCACCTCAATAGGAGTGACTTTAATAGTACTCCGGGTAATAAATAACAACGTTGGCGAACTTATTACATTTTCATAAGTGAGGGAGTGGGAAGGGCCCTAGTAAATACATACCCTATAATATATAACTTGCATAAATAATACTTTTCTTACCTTCCACCGAGGATTAGGGGTTGTAAAAGTTGAAGCGTACAATGTAATATTAGGTGGCTCCGAGTTTTATTCTTTAATGTTTTGTATTCATGGCCACCTTTGTGATGGGCAATCGTAAATCAGATGAAATAAATCAATAGGAATATTACCTTCTTTGACAAACCCTACTTGTAATGCAACCCTCGCTTTTTTTAAGCTCTTTCTACAATGTTAACAACCTTAAATTATATGATGACAACTGACATGAATATATGAGCTTTTTTTAACACTTTCATGTTCAGGAAGTTGTTAAAGTTTAAGTAAACAAGAAAAGTAGTTCGTTAAAAAGTTCCAAAGCGCTCTGACATCATTAACCTACGGCCTTTTGTAGAACTAATTCAGTTCTGACTTTTCAAAAATTTTAAAACTGAAAAAGTACTGGTTTGAAGAACTTCCAACGAAAGCTTCCTAAAAGAGAAGTAACAATATAGGAGGGGGAAGTATAACGGAGGGGACGTACGGAGGTGGAAGTATAAGTATAAGGAGAGGGAAGCATAAGGGAGGGAAAGTATAACGGAGGGGGAAGTTTTTTTTTTAATTTTTCAAATTTTTTTTTCAAAAGTTTTTTCAAGTTTTTTCAAGAAATTTTCTAAGTTTTTTTTTTTTGGAAAAATTTTTAAAGTTTTTTTTTTTTTTCAAAAATGTTCGAAGTTTTTTATTGAAAAATTTTCCGAGTTTTTTTTTTGTCAAAAAATTTTCCGAGTTTTTTTTTGAAAATTTTTCCGAGTTTTCTTTTGACCCCTCCCCAAAAACCCGACGTGGAGGATATCACAATAACTTCTTTAAGGAAATTAAAAATTGAAAATGAAGGTTAACCCCTATTTGAAACCATCGAAATGTGGTTTTAAAAAATGCTGATAACTGATTAGCAAAAACGTGTCTGATTTATTAAAACTGCAGTTTAGAACCTAAATTTTAACGATATTACAATCAATGAAAAGTAAAACCAGGCATTAAACGCCGATTAAATCGCATATCTTGGAATTCTTAGGGTAAACATTTTCCGCAAAAGGTCTCCACTTAAAAGCGTATAAAATAAAGTTTAAAAGCCTTTAAAAACCAACTTTCATAAAATAACCCTTAAAACAGGTTGAATTTATATAACAATAAAATCTCACGTAATTTTTCACGGTTATATAAATTCAGCTATAAAACTAGTCAATAAAATAAAGTCGGATAAGTTTCTGTGGGATTTAAATATATCGTTGAAAACGCCTATTTTTTAATATCAATTTTTATTACATATAGGTACATTTTTTTTAACGGGAGGTTTGGATTTAGAGGGAACCGGCCTAGTTGTAATAATAGAATACATTCATGCAAATTCAGCCAACTAAGGCAGGGAGAGACTTTCCATACAATTCAGCTTCTATAGAAGTTAGCCCATGAATTATGGAATTCCTCAACTCTACATACTAAAAGGTTCCACTATTACAATTTCAAATACTTTCCACTCTTTTCAGAAAAAAAAGTTTTCATTTTAAGTATTTTTCCAAAATTTATGGAGTTTTCAGAGGTTAAAATAATTCCATAAGTGGCTTAAATTATTAAAAAACTTAAATTATGAGAGGAGAGGAGAAAGAGAAAAAAATACAATAATGAAAGTCGTTTAATAAATACCACAGAAAACGCTTAAGTGACCACTTAACTAAATTGTTCTTCCCATTATCCTACGGTGAAACTACAAGACTTGATCTATATTTTTCTTTAGAAAATAATCTTGAAAATTCTCTATTTTAAAATCTAAAGAATTTGTTTATTTTAGTCGAACACAGGTTTCGAATCAGATAAAAGAAGAATGCCCGGCGTCTTTTTTTTTCGTTACATTGTTCAATGTTAAATTAGATTCGGTTTATCTAGCAAGCCGTAAAACGAAATTGACATCTCGTTATGCTAATGGCAGTATCGTAAATTATAGGAATTGAGTTATGGATTAATAATGTTCTCTGCTAGCAGAGAACTCTCGACTAGACCTCGATAAATCCCCCGCCCTGTTTTAACCCCCTTCTCACCCCGATTCGCTCTAATAACCCGTTATTGCTCTCAAATAATTGCACCCTGCGAATAAACTATTTCGATAAATTATACTTACTGAAAATTTAATTCTGCTTAACTTGGCACCGGAGTTAAACTCCCGAAGGATTATAATATAATATGGTCAATTTGTGGATCCAATTATTCCACGGAAATACAATGATATTGTCTGATTAGAGTTTCTAGAATGGGGATAAAGGAGTGCTTGTCGATTAGCAAAGATAATTAACGGTATTAGTGCATTTAATTTTTATAAATTCATAATTATTGAAAGAAATAGGCTTTTTTGGGCCTTCATCGCGCGGAGTGAAAGCTCAATAAGAGGCTGACTGGCTGGGGGTGGTCCTACTTTGGCGCCTCCAAAAATCAAAGATTTACGCTTGCGATCAAGCGTTTTTTCGGTTTTCGCCGCCCAAAAAAACACCCTTATTAACTTCCTTAAAGAAGTTATTGAGATACCCTCCACGTCGGTTTTTAAGAAGGGTCTTCCAGACCCCGGAGGTCAAATCGAATATTGATCTTTACCGATCTCAACTTTGTCTGTGGTTCCGGCCGGCCGTCCGTAGCATTTTTTTCCGGAACACTTTACGGCCACAGTTTTCAACAGATTTTCACCAAATTTTCACACAAATTTCTTTAGCCGGTGAAGAAGAATGTAACGACGGCGATTTTGAATTTCGAAAAAAATGGCGGAGATATGTCTGTTTGAAATTTTAAAAAAAAAAAATTTGAAAAAATTGAAATTTTTTGGTGTAAAAAAATTGCCACTTCTTATTTTTTTTTAGTACGGAGAAATTTCATTCTTAACCCATTACGAGAGGCACCCGTAGGCCAAAGAGCCCATTATTTCTACCTTGACACTTTTTTTTTAAATTAAAAAAAAAGCGCAAATTTAAAAAAAAACTCGGAAAATTAAAAAAAACTCGGAAAATTAAAAAACAAAATAAAACTCGGAAAATTTTTCAAAAAAAAATTCCCCCCTTATACTTCCCCTCCCATATACTTCCCCTCCTTGTACGTCCCCTCCATTATACTTCCCCCTCCTATATTGTTACTTCGCTTTAAGGAAGTTTTCGTTGGATACTCTTCAAACCAGTACTTTTTCGGCGTTTCCTCGTTTTCCATGGTTTCGTCCGAGAAATTATTTTTCCTGAGTTATCCACGGTCTTTCGCCTCAAAAAACCCACCCCTACTATGTAGGTTAGAGTGCTTTTACTTTAGTAAACCTTATTTAAAACTTCTAAATTGTTAAAAACATAAAATTGGTTTCAAAAGTAATATAATAAACTTCAAAAATTGTTTGAAAAAATTATTAAGTTTCAAACTTTAAAGTTGTACACTCGGGAAATCAGAGGCACGAGTTTTACTGCTTGAAAAAAAATATTTTATAGCCTTGTTTACGTCATTAAAGCCGCGAAATGTTCGAAGTTTTGTACAAGAATAAAATAGAAACAAGAATTTTTTTTTATGGGTAACGATTTTTCGGTTAATGTTTGAATGTACCCGCCGGGTTTATACCATTCCGTGGATTCTTAAGACGTTGCCACGGCTGACTGAATCTCCCCATATACAGGAAACTAATATAAGTTAGTCCCGGGCTCTCTCATTTAAGTTCCTCCGACCGTGCAAGAGAGTTAGAAGCCATTCTTACTCAATTTATGCCATCTAGATAACAAAATGTTTCTCTCGCTAAGCAATTTGAAAATTATTTCACGACTTTTGTTTAATTAAACTTTTTTTTCAGGTAAACTTTGAACTTCTACTCGGTTGGGAAGCTAGTCCATGCGAAAATTTTCCACTTCACTTATTATAAACGAAATGCAAGGTACCTGCATGTTTTTTGGTGATGTTTAAAAAGTGTTTTTACTATTTTACGTCGAATATTCCCGGTGACGCGCAACACTTCACATAACTGTGTGAATGGGCTGTATATAAATCTTGTTTATAGCGTGGTTAAACTCGGTTATGGGTTCAATGGACAGTAAAATTTATCAACAAACTTCTACTTGATTTCCTCTTCCTTAATAACCATGTTATAATACGCCCTCCCATACGAAAACAGCATAAATCATAAATATTTACCGCACGGTAGAAAACTTAGCGGTGACTAGCAAAATTCCAAGTTAATGGAAGTAAAACCGTTCAGCGAAATTGGGCTTCGTCAGGATTTTGTACACCTTTTTCTTCAAGATCATTCTGATTTTAGCTTTTTCAATGTTGCTGCACCTGCAAAATTTTCAAAGGGTATCAAAATAACTTCCTTAAGCATCTAAAATCGAAATGTTTTTGTTAACTTTTCAATAATGGCGCAAAATAGATAAAAAATGGACAATTTCTCTGGAATATTCAACAGCGTTGAAATGGTGTTATGGCGGTTTATCGGGGATGAGAGAGAAAAAGGAAAAAAAGAATCCGTAGTGATAGAATTAGCTTCGGTTATTTTTTCCGCTTCATATTTTTTCTTCGTATATTCTCATATTTTCCATTTTTCGTGAAAAATTTTTTTAAATAATTATAATACTCGTTTTGGAAGAAGTAATTTAACTTTCTCCGGAGCCCTTTTTTTACAAAACTTGAGTTATCACGAAAAGAGTCAATAAAAGTGCTATCAAAACAACTCTTTGACATAAAGATAAGGTCTATTCGTCTCAAGCTAGACTTTTATCCGGACAACAAAAGGAGCTTAAAACTTCTTCCCTTCTTTTTCTCTCTTGGGTGGTTTAGAAAATTTTCTTTTTTAAATAAGTATTAGCTTTGTTCCAACCGCAGTTTGTAACTGGTTTGAAACCCTTGAAGCATGCGCAGAAGGATTTGCACGTCAGATGACTTCAGATTTGACGAACAAACGATTTGAACGACGTCTTGACGTTCAAATCCTTCTGCGCATGCTTCAAGGGTTTCAAACCAGTTTGAAACTGCGGTTGGAAGCAATGCTAAGAACTTGCAAAAATTTTTTAGAAAAAAAGAGCAAATTTAAAAAATAAAACCCAGAAAATTTTTCGAAAAAACCAACTTAGAAAATTTTTCGAAAAAAAAGAAAACTTGGAAAAATTTTCGAAATAAAAAAACTTCCCCCTCCGTTATACTTCCCCCTCCGTTGTACGTCCCTCCGTTATACTTGCCCCTCCTCTATATGTTCCTTCTCATCAAGGAAGTTTTCGTTCGAAGTTTCGTCTTCAAACCAGTACTTTTTTATTCCAACATAAATCCGCTGATTTTGCCAATTTGGCAAAAAGATTTCGTCATTGAGGGTATCGCAATATCAATAATGTGATAGTTTTGAAGGGCGATGTCTACTCTAAGCACGTCTGGAACTAAAATAAGTTCGGTCGTTTTCCTAATGCGTTTCTGAAAAGTAAAGGGGGGGTGGTTGAAGCCTTGGAGAATAAGATTTACATAATTGGAACAAACATGGCGTTCCCCCTGGATGAGAGGTTTTGTTAAAGGAGGTTCGGGGGTGGTGCCTATGAGGGTAGAATCTAATCTAATTAGTGGAACCTCTCTTCTCCGATCATGTTACACGCTAAACTTAATCATTAAATAAACTAACATCGGTTCCTTTACCGTTTCACGGAAAACGCGAAAATTGTTATTTGGGAGGAAAATCGTCTCTAAGCTGCTTTCAATCGGAAATGATGAGCGATGATTAAAACCGTTTTAAAACGGATTATAATATTCATGAGCTCATCACAACCATTGGGAAAACATCAATAAATTTTTCTAATTTCCTTCTTTTGACCTTAAAGCTTCCCTTCACCGTTTTTTTGGCCAACTCAATTTTTTTTAACCCTCATCTTTTTTCTTAAATAAACTATCACTTTTGTCACCCTAGACAGAATCTTTTAGAAAATTTATCTTTTAAGGTTAGTGTTTTGTCGAAAATTGAAGGAAGACTCCCTAACGTCCAATAAAAGGGGAGGGACAAATCTCTTAAAAAATGGGATTTCTCGGTTAGAAAAAAAAACAGTTGGAAAAGGGGAGAAAAACTTATCGAAAAGCGCAAAAATCCTGAAAGAAAAGAGTTTCTAGGCCTCCTTTCAGTCCGAAGTTTGCCGGAAAATTGACTTTCTTAAAGAGACGTTGGATTGGGCGATTGTATATTCTGCCAATTTAATGAGTAATGACTTTACCTGGATACAGACATGTAAATTCGGCCAACTTGTGCAACAGTTTTTTTTGTAAATTCGGCCAACTTGTGGAAATAGTTGATATGTAAATTCGGCCAAAATTATATGGAACAGGACTCCCCATTCCCACCCCAAATATGGGCTCAATCATCTTCGAAGTGCAACAGAACCACCAATTGTGAGTCGTTTCATGCACATTTTAAAGAAAATATTATTTCCCCTCACCCATCCATTCTCATATTTGTAGACTGTTGTGTGCATTAGAAAACAAAATATATGTAAAAATGAACCCAACATTAACCAGAAATACAAAATAAAAATATAGGAGGGGGAAGTATAACGGAGGGGGAAGTATAAGAAAGGGGAAGTATAAAGGAGGGGAAAGTATAAAGGATGGGAAGTATAAAGGAGGAGAAGAATAACGGAGGGGGAACTATAGAGTAAAAATTTGTAAAAAAAAAGGTTTTTATTGGTATATTTTTTATAAACAGACTCGCCTCAAGCATTAATTGGCCGAATTTACTTTAAAGCCTAAAACCAAAGTTTGGCCGAATTTACCAACTCTTCAAGGGTCAGATTGATACGGGCAAGTATAGGATTGGCCTAATTTATTACCCCACGTTGGATTACCCTCTATGTAAAGCCGCGTACACACTGGTAGACCCGGTCTCTAGACCCGGTCTATAGACCTGGTCTATGGCGGTCTACGGCGGTCTATGAGACATGTCTCTGAGACCGGGGGGCTGTCTCTAGACCAAAAATCGCAGGTCTCAGGTCTCCCGTTCGAAATGGAAAACACGTAGACCTAGACCGAGGTCTAGGCTTTTTCGGGAGGACTCGGCCTTTTTCGGCCAACTCCGTTACCGCTCTCCAAACCAAACCTTTGCTTCCTAACCTGGCTCCCATTTGTTTCTTATCATTCTATATCATTCTTGAAGTTGGCGTGTTCTAGTCTTCTAGTGTTTATGTGTGTGCTTATTAAAAATAAAAATAATTGATGAAATATATATGAAAAATAAGTCAGGGCACCCCACGTTTGGGTTTGGCTAGTTTGGTCCTTCGGAAAACAATTCTCGGGTCCACTATCTTCGCGACCGCCTCTTTCTATCGTTTTCGCTTAATATCACCAAACAAGAACGGATCCCTGCCAAAGCGGTGTCCTTCATTTTTATTTTTAATAAGCACACACATAAATTCACCGTAGACTGAGACTTGTAGTGTGGACGCTAGACGAGACTCTTCCCTTGTCTCTAGACCGGTCTCTAGACTGGTCAATAGACCAATAGACGGTTGCTAGACCCGGTCTAGAGACAAGGTCTACCAGTGTGTACTAGGCTTAAGGATTTTGGGCCCTTGAGACTCGGTAGTTTTTTTCTTTCTCAAAATGAAGTTATTGTGAAACCCTCCATGTGGCGGTCTTTGGAAAACGGTCTCCCAGACTCCGTAGAGAAAAATGGATTTACTGATCAAAAATTTCGATTTTTTTCGAAATTCGCAAATATGGCGGGCATCAGGCTGTCTAAAGTTTTGTTCAATTTGCTGCGGCCATACGGTCCATCTTGCCTTTTCACCAAGTACTCCTGGAGTACGAATAAACATGGGGTGTTCTCGCCCGTTCCGTGTGGCCTGACTGGGCGAAACTCATTTTTTTCCCTGATAGTAGATACTGAGAAAAAATCTTACGTCTCTCGGGATGAAAAATGAGTGAATTGCGCTTCTTTTAGTATATTCCCGTGGCCCTCCAGACGGGTAACTTTTACCGCCTATAAACTCAGATTTATTTCAGACGAAAATCAATTTTATTAGAACTCCTCTTTATTTAAACTTTGACCCATTTTCAACCTGTTTATTTTTTCTCTTTCTAAACCCATCAAGGAGAGTGTAAATGTAATTTAAATCGCCATTTCGATTTACCTCATGTTTAACCAATGAGAGTAAGAAAACAAGGGAGCAAAAAAATAGATAAAAATCGTACTAGTCACAGAAGCCGCATTTCCTCCTTTCTAAAAGCTTTCTTACCCCAACGCTATTTCAACAAATCGAAATAATTCATTTAAAAAACTTAATGAGTAATAAAAAAAACTAACCTCCCCACCGCTAACTTGATCGAGCGAGTTTATATGACACAGAGAACATGCTCGGAATACATGAATAGAAATGAGCAAAGTATTTTCTATATGGGAAGCACACGCGGGTAAATTTCTCTTCATATTTGTTCAACCTGTACGTGATAACGATTAAAAGTTTTTCAATATTAAATTTTAACGTAAATTAAAAAAAAAGAAATAACGGACACATAACCATTAAACTTGTTTATACAACCTTGTTTGTTTTAATTTGTTTAGCGCTGATTTTTTTTAGGACATGTTTATTCTAGATACATAAAAACGTTTTTATGTTTGTTGACGTATAAAATGCCCTTTTTTACGCTCAATTTAAATTAGAGTAAACATATATTGAAAAAAGTGACTTTTTCTGATTGAAGATTTTTTTTATATTTAATAATTTTTTATAACGAACGAAATTCTGTTTTTTGCTCCCTTTTGTTCGATTTAAATCGGTGTAAACAAAGATTAATAACTCCCCTTCTAGTCGTTTGATCTGAAGAGGGCACTTGAAGCCACCCTACGAACGGTTTTTTTTAGTCTTTTCTAAGCGTCGAGGACTAGCCGAACCACTTTTCTCACAGTATTTATTAAACACACATAAACAGGGTTATTGAATCGTAATGACCCCCCTACTCTACTCATTTTCGAACCTTTTTCTCCCTATCGTCATACTTTTGTAGTTTGATAGACAAGGCAACAATGGGTACTTAGACACGACAATACCTCATCTAATCAATTGAACAGGCGTGTCATTGCACCCTTTCTTTTCTATTTTTTAAATTCATTTTTGGGAGAAAAAAAAATGAAATTTTTGCTATTGGTAAACAGGGTGTCCGGAAACACATGGCAACGTCTGTGCCATACACTTCATTTCTAAAATAAAAATTGGGGTTAACTTGAAAAGTACTTTTTGAAGAGCTTCCAACGAAAACTTCCTTAAAGAGAAGCAACGGGTCAATTTTCCAGTGGAGGGGGAAGTATGACGGAGGGGGAAGTATATGGGAGAGGAAGTAGCATAGGGGGAAGTATAACGAAGGGGAAAGTATAAGGGAACGAAAGTATAACGAAGGGAGGGAAAGTATAAAGGAGGGGGAAGTATAAGGGAGCGGAATTTTTTTTCTCCAAAAAGTTTGTTTTTTCGAAAAAATTTCTAAGATTTTTCAAGAAATTTTTTTTTAATTTTCCGATTTTTTTCTTAATTTTCCGATTTTTTTTGTAAATTTTACGGTTTTTTTTTTGAAAAAATTTTCCAGGTTTTTTTTCGAAAATTTTTTTAAGTGTCAAGGTAGAAATAATGGGCTCTTTGGCCTACGGATGTGCCTCTCGTAATGGGTAAAAGAATGAAATTTCTCCCTACTAAAAAAAAAATAATAATTAAAAAGTGGCAATTTTTTACACCCAAAATTCTTTAAAATATAAGGAGTAATTGGTTAAAATTTGGTGAAAATCGGTTGAAAACTGTGTCCGTAAAGTGTTCCGGAAAAAATGCTACGGCCGGCCGGCACCACAGACAAAATGAGATCGGTAAAGATCAATATTCGAATTGACCCTCCGGGGTCTGGAAGACCCTCCCCAAAAACCCGACGTGGAGGGTATCACAATAACTTCTTTAAGGAAGTTTAAAAAATCTCTTTTCAACCGATTAAAAGGAGTTTTGTAATAACCGAGAAACCTTTAACCTAATTTTTAGAGTTTTTGAGCCTCTCCTAACTTCATTTTCTGTCGTTTTCTAAGTTATTTAGTCTACTTTTTGTGTTTAAACTAAAGGTTAAACTATACAGGGTGTTCCAACGTTTTGATTTTCTGTCATTGTTTCTAATTTGTCTGGACTAAAAAGTTTGAAAATAAATTAGAAATCACGCAAAAATAGAAAGGATTCAAGAATTACAATAGCTAAATTGAGTTAGTGGCCTTAAAATAAACCCCAGGACAATAATGACTGTCTTTGTAAATTTATGGCCAACTTTCCTTTAATCGCTTTATTACGGGAGGTTTCAGAAAAGCAATTTACCTTTACACAAACGCGGCTGAAGGCTTTATCCAATCCGGTTTTCATTCCTTCAAAGAAAAGGGAGGAGTTCGAACGGGGGTGTTTCGCGCGGGCGGGGAGGGAAGCATCTCTTGTCAGTTTCGACCAAAAAAGGGGTAAACGTTTTAAAATTAGTTTTCAAAACTCATTACCGAACGCGTTAAGATAAATTAAAATTATCAATACGGTTTTGATAGGCATTGATAAATATTCATCCTGTAATGGACCTCCCCGCCAACCTCCCTGAATATAAAACGACCCATTCCTCCTCCTTTTCTTAACTTTCAAACTCATCCAATTTTCTTTCTTTTGACGGAATTTCTTATTTTAGACCAAGTTAAAAAGATTAGCATTTATTTTTAAAAAAAGAAAAGAGATAACAATTTTTCAGAATTCGCGAGAATAGCCAGAAAATAAAAGGCTGTCGCCACCTCTAAGGGTACTATTTTTTCTGACCTCTCAAAAGTTATCGAAATTTTTTTTTCACCCTTAAAAGTTTCGGAAAAATTTCGGAAAATTCTCAAAGATGCGTCTTTAGATGCTAAACAATTTGCAAAAAAATGAGCTCAGTGGGATCATTAATTCTCGAGGATTTCCTAAAAAGGATAAACCCGTTTTTTTAAAAACTGTTAGGTTTTTTGATTTGAAAATGTCAGTTCTTATAGAGGTATATTCTGGAATTTTTTGGCCAAAAATGTCTTCAAAGTAAAAGGGAACACTATTTTTATGCATAAAGTGGCGAAAAGTGAAAGATTAAACGTTTTAACGATGTTTTACGCGTGTTACAAATGGTTGAGATTTCTGAGGCGACTATATCGCTCTAAAAGGTGTGAACACGTAGACGCGTATGGGTGTAATTGAGGATCCCTGAGGGCACCCCCCGGTCTCGCTTCACTTGTGGCGAACTGCCTTTTATATGCAGACAAACACACTCGCACGTTCACTGGTAGCCACGGCGCACGCACATTTTCCCACACTTCTCGACCGCCCCGTCTAGTCGAGACACGAATCCTCCGTCCAAACAAAAGGATAAATCATCGATTTGTAACCTTTGTCTTTCTTAAGAAAATGATTTATTTGACACATCGGAAAATCATAATTAATAAAAATTCTTTTAGTTTCCCGGCTTTACTAAACTAATTTCATAAGATTTTCCTTTAGGCATAAACCTATATCTGGACATCATCCACGAAATTTTTCATTTCATTTGTTTATGCTAATTTTGCTATCTTTTCATCAGCTCATATTTTATGGATTTAATAATATATCCGGAGGACAATATATTGACGAGATTGATAAGAAATATAAAAATATCCTCATTTTTGAATAATTTTTTTCCACGCTTTCTCCAAATGAAGGTTTCAGGGTCGTGACCCGTTGTTTGAAATCTCGGGACGAATATGGGAATAAAAAATTTTTTCATCGTTTAGTTAAGTTTAAAGTTCATCGACCCAGCCAGTTTTTTTACCCTCCCTTTCTTTTTTCTTTTCCTTTTTGTTTTCGGCCTTTTCTTCCCCTCCGTTCATTTATACACAGATTTTCTGGACCTCCTCCTTTAAGAAAATTGTTATTGTGCAACTTTTTAATTTTTCATTTCACTAATGGGTTTGTTCATTAAAGCCTTGGGGGGGGGGGGGGGGGGGGTCGGCGCGAAAGAAAAGTTTTTTGTTTCTTTCTTTTAGGTGGATTTTTTTGTGTAGGTAAAAACATTTTTTAAACTAAATTTTCTAAGCCATTTTTTTCTGAAACTCCAAAATTGGAATAATTATTAAATCTAAAATTTTATAATAAATTTTTTCGTGAATGTGAATTTACAGCTAAAATAATCGATTCTCAACCCCTGGGGGCGGCTGAGGGGCGGAGATCAAAATTAGGACGATAAGGGAGAGATGTCCCAATTTCGAGTAAAATTGGGCGTTTTTAAAAAAACTTTTTCTGCTAACTTTCTTATTAATCGATTAGAAAATAACATTTATGAAAAAACTTTTATTTGATAGATTTGAAAATAACTATTAAAACAATTTTTATTACAAAAGTTTAATCATAAAAGTGTCTGTAAAAAAAAATTAAAAAATGAAAGTTAACTTTTTTTACTATCAAACAATTAACCAATAGTAGAGGAAGAAATTACAGTAGGGTATCTCACGACGCGTTTCGGCTTAAAAAGCCTCGTCAGGTGAGCATCAACCCCCTTGCGGAATACACACGCAATAAAAATAAAAATTTAAAAGTTATCTTTTATTTTCGACCCCTGTTTGAAACATTGGGATATGATGAACGGAAAGATTTGAGCATGGCAAATAATTTTTAAAAAATTTTTGTTTTAAAAATTATGATTTATGTGATAGTTTGAATTTGATGAGTTCGGAGATGGGTCGGGATGATATTAAACACGGGGATGTTATATTGCCGGGCGGGATGAGGCCACCCTTTCAACACAACCGCTCCCTGATAAATGCCCCGGACCCCCCTACGCTAATATATCACACCCCCTATCTCTCTATTCACATTCCATGTATTTTTATTGCTCTTCTAAATTTAAAAATATAATAAATCTACAAAACCCGTCGGACCCTAAACCATTCCGTTTCGAAATTATGTCCTCCCCACCTCCACCCCCCGTTCCGCCCCCGCGAGGCCATCATGATAAATAAACGACTTCGAATTCTGCCACATTTCCCCACCCTTCATTTCACTCCATTTTGTTTTTCCTCGTATTATATTTTTTTAATTAAAAAAAATAAATCAACATTATGCAATAAAAATGGAGAAAGTAGATGAAACACGAAAATTCTTCTTGTTGCATAATAGAAAAACGAGAAAGACGACGATTTTTTATGTTTTCACTTAGCCACGAGAGTGATTTCCGGCCATAAATCGTTATTGTTTTTTTTTTGTAAGTTTTCTTTGCGGTAGTGGCTTTTTTTCGGGCGAGGGAGGAATTTTCAGTCTTGCCATTGAAATTCTCCAGTCCCGATTTCCCCCAAATTTTCTCACTATCTTTCTAAATAGTGAAATTCTCGAGAGCGATTTTCGAATTTCCTAAAAATGGCGGAGATGTGCCTGTTTGAAATTTTAAAAACTGCGCTGCGGCTGGTTCGTTCGTCCGAAAATCACCAAATAGTCCTCAAATTTTTGGCGTGGCAATAAATTTTTTTTTATAGTGGAGAGAAATGTAAAACGTTCACCACGGGAGTGAGGGGCATCCCTTCTCAAATTTTATACTACCGTTTTGCCCCAAATTTTCACTCGATCTCCCTAAATGGTTAAACGAGAAATCCCGGAGAGCGATTTTCGACTCGTTCTAGCAATGAGGAAGTTCCGTTTGGGTTATCTCCAGACATTAAAGCGATTTTTTTTTAATTTCCTAAAAATGGTGGAGATGTGCCTGTTTGAAATTTTAAAAACTGCGCTGCGGCGTTCGTCCAAATTCCACCAAATTTTCCTCATACTCCTCACATTTTTCAAAGATTTTTGGCGTAAAAAAGTAGAGAGAAATGTGAAACATTTACCACGGGAGTGAGTCAAATTTTATACAACCGTTTTGCCCCAAATCACTTAATCTTCCTAAATGGTTTAGCGAGAAATCCCGGTGAGCGATTTTTAACCCGTTTGACCAATGAGGAAGTTCCGTTTGGGTTATCTCAAGACATTATAATGATATGCAGATGAGAAAATGGACGGAAAAATGTCCCCTTCCTTTATACTTCCCCTCCCTTATCTCCCCTTCTTTATACTTTCCCTCCCTTATACATCCCCTCCGTTATACTTTCTTTCCCTTATACTTCTCCCTCAGTTATACTTTCCCCTTTGTTATACTTCCCCTGACTTATACTTCCCTCTGTTATACATACTTCCCCTCCATATACTTCCCCTCCGTTGTACGTCCCCTCCGTTATACTTCCCCCTCCTATATTGCTACTTCTCTTTAAGGAAATTTTCGTTGGAAGATCTTCTAACCAGTACTTTTTTATAGTAGAGAGCAATGTGAAACATTCACCACGGGAACGATGGGCATCCCTCTCAATTTTTCGCAAATTTGTTCAACCGTTTTGCCCCAAATTTTCACTCCATCTTCCTAAATGATTTAGCGAGAAATATACGAGAGAGATTTTTGTCTCGTTCGAGCAATGAGGAAGTTCCGTTTGGGTTATCTCCAGACATAATGATATTCAGATGAGAAAATGGACGGAAACTTAAAGAACGGAGCTTCTTTAAAATTTTCACCT
Organism: Orius insidiosus; assembly: GCA_014119065.1. Taxonomy (NCBI): domain Eukaryota; kingdom Metazoa; phylum Arthropoda; class Insecta; order Hemiptera; family Anthocoridae; genus Orius; species Orius insidiosus. The sequence goes on along the minus strand of JACGAQ010001155.1, from coordinate 48,778 downwards.
TCAAAGTTACCTTTCGAATCCCAGAGAAAAAAAAGGGTGAAAAACGTGAACGCGGGGGGTGTTTTAAAGATGGTCGAGGAGGATGAGTTCGATTAACTGATATTAGCAAGTCCGAATGAATTACCATCCATTAAACTCTGACTTCAAAGCAGGTCTAAAACTTCATTTTCATTTAACTAAAGTAATTTATAACTTTTCTCCTCCAAACTGAAAAGTTGTTTGTATTAATAGCCGAGGGAGAGAACCCCTCAAAAGCTTTTCTTTCCACTCTTTTTTAATTATGGTCAGAATCTTTTTAAATTAACCCAAAATCACTTTTCTTTATTTAAAAGCATTATTTTTATTGAATAATATGAATATTAAACCGGACATTTTCGTATCTGATATGGGGGATTTAATATTTTATATCGATTGTCAATATTGGGACGGAAACTGCACATAAAGCCTTGTTGTCAAATCAGATTCTCCCTTCCCCTTTTAAATCGATCAAACAAATAGAAAAAAAAATCCCTTTTTAAAGTCACGCTTTTCTGGTTTTCTCCATATGGGAAAATAATGAGAGTAAGAATGTTCAATTGCATTCCAGGCTTGTCTTGGAGGGGAAAAATCCCGTCCCAATTATTCACAACATTAAACTGTGGAAGGGCCCCGATAGTGGAAGGGGCTGTACGTGGTACTTTTCGAATGAAACGACGTGATACGAATTTCGAAAAATAAGGTCAATAGATGGGAGAAAAAATTATACTTTTTGTCCTGAAAAATTTTGATTTTAAATGTCGTGGTAGTTAGGTTTCTAGCATTTTTAACCTCCTTAAAGAAGTTATTGTGATACCCTCCACTGTTTTTGGGGAAGGGTCATCCAGACCCCAGAGGGTCAAATCGAATATTGATCTTTACCGATCTCAACTTTGTCTGTTGTGCCGGCCGGCCGTAGCATTTTTGTCCGGAACACTCTACGGCCTCAGTGTTCATCCGGTTTTCACCAAATTTTCACACAGATTTCTTTAGCCGGTAGTCAAGAATGTAGCGAGGGTGATTTTTGAATTTCGAAAAAATAGCGGAGATATGTCTGTTTGAAATTTTAAAAAATTCGCTGTCCGATTTTCACCAAATTTTCACCAATTACTCCTTATATTTTTAAGAATTTTTGGTGTAAAAAAATTGCCACATTTAATTATTTTTTTTTTTTTTTAGTAGGGAGAAATTTCATACTTCTACCCATAACGAGAGGCACATCCGTTGGCCAAAGAGCCCATTATTTGACCCTTAAAAAAATTTTCGATAAAAAGAACTTAAAATTTGTTCAAAAAAAAACTTCCCCCTCCGTTACACTTCCCCTCCCTTATACTTCCCTCTCCTTTATACATCCCCCCTTATACATTCCCCCTTTATACTTCCGCTCCTTACTTCCCGGAATCGGAGGCTCTTCAAACCAGTACTTTGAAGGCATTTTGCATAACGAAAAAAAAAATAGAAAATTCTTTATCAAATATTTTCTCTGTTTCAGGTATGCGAAAAAATAATAAACGCCCTAAATCGAGCATGTGGGTATGTAATGAAAAAATCAACCGCCATAAAAAATTCAAAGAATTTAAAATAACGTAAATTTAATTAATTATAAAAAATGAAAAAGGAGGTGGGGGTAAAAAATGAATTTTCTCTCCAACCCTCTTCGAGTACCTTTTCCGATGTATTAAATATTGATGGAGTTGAGCAATTCTAACTAAGGCCCTTGAATAATTTGATTGCGCTAGCCTTTCACAAACTTTCTAAAGCAAATATACTTTAAGATTCTAATAAAACAGAACTTGTTTGCTTTGAGACTTGATGAAACTTGACGTTTAATACGTTAAGTTTAATATAGAGAAAAAAATTTTTTTCTTAAAATTACATTTAAAAAATCTTTTCTTTTTTCCTCCTTCTCCCACCCCAAAAAAATACCGTTTCCCTTTTCTAAAGATATTTTTTTACCCTCCCCTTCCCATCGATGAATTCAATAAAAACATAAACATGATATTTCAAACAAAAAGCATATGGAATCCGCTGGAAAATTATTTATGCATTCAGAAGCTCTTTTCTTTTTGTCAATTGAAATGTATTCATTTATTCGGGAAGCCTTCTCTGGCGGAATAATACATTCATGTATTCAATACTATCCCATTTCCATTATCATGCAAATATTATATTTATTAACTTTAATGTGCTTAGTTATTCCGTCTAATACGTTTTCTAAGTTTTAAATTTCTTACTTTCTAATTAAAAAAAGAACCATTTTAAAATTTAAACATTAGTCAAGTTGACACAGTTTTTTTGTTTCTGAAAAAAAAAACAATAAATTTAACATTTTTTAAAGATTTGTGTGGGGAGGAAAAAAAATGAAATTTATAGGGGGTGGAAATGAGATTTCTGCATGTTGGAATATATCCAAAAACTCTAAAGAATAAATAGTCGTTTAATACGGAAAAATAAATCATGAATGTCTTTGTATATCAAGTTTCTATTTCAACGAATTTATTTCTGGCGTTGACAATTTAAATTATGTTTCGAAAAAAAAAAATTATTTATCAAAATTTATCTTTTAAGCGCTCTGTGAATTTTTAAAGAAATAACAGTTTTAATACTTTTTGGTTTTCTCAAATTTTCTACAAAAAAAATGGCCAATTTTTGAAGAAAACTAAAAATGTCATGAAAAAAATGAACATAAATTTTAGTTTTTAAGGAAAGTAGGTAATTCTTTATGGCAAAAAAATATTTTGTCGTTTCATAAAAAAACTCTCGCGTCCAATCACCGCTTTTAGGTAAATTTTTTTCTCAGAAAACTTGTTTTCTTTATAACGGCTTCAATCCAATTCATTTTACTCACAGACGAGAGAAAGAGACTTCAATCTAATATAAAAGAAACTCTTTTCTCGGGCCAATATACAAAAAAGAAAAAAGTATATATCTTTTTTCGCAATTTATTTAGGAAAATGGGAAATCCTCTTTTTTATTTTGTGCTTACGCGTTTTAAAGTCTCCTTTGAAGACAGGAAAAAAGTTTCTTTATTAGATTTAAAGTGTTTTTTAATTAAAGTATAGGAGAGTTTTATTTATGGTTTTTGGAGAGTTATTGCTGAGATAAATCAACACCTTGTTAAAAGCGAGGCTCGAATGTGTTTGTTAATTTGAAACAAGTTGTATAACAAATAGGAACCAATAAGTAACGCGGGACCCGGGGCCCCTCGTTTCCGCCAACTGATAAACTTAAACTTCGCACAAGAACAACATTTCTTTAGAACAATAATTTTCTAACCCCGACTTCCCGAAAGCCATTAGTCACACCCTACGCGAGGGAGAAAAAAAATTTTCCGGGGGGAAAAAGTTGGAATTGAAAAGTTTTTTAACATTAATTTTTTAAGGCAAGGATAAAATCATGTTACGTCAGATTAATTATTATTCGAGAAATCAGTATTACCATCCTCTCAACTTAAAAAATAGCCCACTGTGAATAAACTTATCGATACAGTTGGTTGAACTGATAACTTTTTTTTCAGTACTATAAACGCCATTTTCAAAGATTTATTAAATAAACGTTTTTAAAGTTGATGTGGTTTTTGGCGTAAAAACGTTTTCGGAATTAAACCGTTCCAGAAGATTTGTGACCGATATAAAAAGCAATGGTTAAAACGGAAGAGAGAGGTGGTCGAAGAAGGGGGGTCATGGGACTCCTTTTTTTATTTAATGGCTAATTTGAAATTCAATAGGAGTCACGAGATAGAGCATGTAACGCGCGCCCGGCTCCAATTTTCATTTGAGTGTACAAAGAAAACGGGCGTAATTAAACAAAGTAATCATGAAATCAATGCGTCGAATATTAAGAAGCCAAACGTCAAGAATTGTGTTTAATTTGACTTAAAAGTAGAAATAAAAGGAATAATGGCTTTTAAAATTTCAAAAAGACATAGCTCCGCCATTTTTTCGAAATTCAAAAATCGTTAGAATTTCTAGTTCAACCATTTAGGAAGATTGTGTGAAAATTTGGTGAAAATCTGTTGAGAATTATGGCTAAAATTCGGATAAACGTGGTTTGGATGACCTTTTCAAAAAACCTGACATGGAGGGTAAAACAATAACGTTTTGTAGGCAGTTTTAAAACAGATTTTATATAATATTAACTTTCTCAAAGAGAATACTTATTACATTTTTAAAAAATTGTCTTTGAGCTAAAATTAAATCAAAATTTGAGGAAGAAAGGGTTCCAGACAAAACAAAAAAAAATCTGTTTTGTATGCTTCTAAAAAACCTTTTATCTTAAAATTTTGAGTTAATTTTAGCACAAAGACAATTTTAACTTCTATAAAGAAGTTATTGTGATACCCTCCAAGTCGGGTTTATGGGGTCTTCCAAACCCCAATCATATCGAATATTGATCTTTACCGCTCTCAACTTTGTCTGTGGTGCCGGCCGACCGTAGCATTTTTCCGGAACACTTTACGGCCACATTTCCACCGATTTTCACCAATTACTCCTTATATTTTTCAAGAATTTTTGGTAAAATAAATTATCATTTTTTTACATTAACTATCATTTTAGTAGGGAGAAATTTCATTCTTACACCTGCTACGCGAGGGACCTCCCTAGGGCAAAATTCCCTTTATTTCTACCTTCTAACTTGAAATTTTTTGAAAAAATAAAAAATAAATTCCCCCTCCGTTATACTTTCCCTCGTTTGTACTTCCCCTTCCCTTATACTTCCCCTCCTTTATACTTCCTTCTCCGTTATACTTCCCATTTTTATACTTCCCCCTCCTATATTTTTACTTCTCTTTAAGGAAGTTTTTGTTGGAAGCTCTTCAAACTAGTACTTCTTTACGATTTTCTTAAAAATCGCATGTTTTTGTAAAGAAAGTAACAGATTTGAGGCGCTCCGAAGACGAAGGGCGAACTCGACAAAACGTAGTTTCGAGATATTCGCATTTTAAAGTTTTCTGTTAAGGGCGAACTCGACAGAAAAGTCACTCTCTGGAATTTTCGTGGCGAGATTTTAGAATCATCATAGAATCATAGAGAAAAGGGTTTTTTTAAAAATCACCAAATCTCGAAAAGAAAAAAAAATTAAATAAAAAAGGTTGAGAGTAGAGCTTTGCCGCATATCGGTTTTTACGTATTTTAAAGGAGAAAAAAGGGGAAACTCAATATAAAAATTACATGGGTGTATTCTTCAAAAGGTCTAGAATCTGAAAATGAAAAAAAAAAAATTTGTCAGATGTCGAGTTCGCCCTTCGTATTCGGAGCGCCTCATTTCTTCTCGAAAAAATTTTTTTTTGCTAAAATAACGATTTTCTCTTATAAATTTCATACTTCCACTCGTTGCGAGAGTCTCATCGCTAGGGCAAAGATCCCATTATTTCTACCTTGATACTTGGCGATGCCTGTTAGGACGTGATTACTTTCGGACGAAATGTGTGCCCCCTTTTTAAGAAAAAAATTTTTTTTAAATTATTTTTATTGGCCTACTTCTTCCACGGCCGAGAAACGCCTTTAAACGAAAATTTGGTGAAAATCGGTTGAAAATTATGGCTATAATTCAAAACCTGACATGAAGGGAAAAACAACGACGTCTTGCAGGCAGTTTTAAAAAGATTTTATGTAATATTAACTTTCTCAAAGAGAATTGCCTATTGCATTTTTTATAAATTGTCTTTGTGTTAAAATTAAATCAAAATTTAAAGAAGAAAGGGGCTCCAGACAAAAAAAAATCCATCGTTTTTGTATGCTTCTCAAAAACCTTTTATCTTTCTAGGAAAATTGTATTTATATCTGAAAGCTAAAACTATCTTTGAGCCCCATTTTTCCCCGGTGGGACCTTCCTCTGGGGTGTGAGTAAAATAAGGACAGAGAGACGGTTTGCCAGAGGGGGAGGGTTCAATAATAAAAAGTTAGCGTTCAAATCAAGTTTGTTTACAAGGACTACGAAGCTTTACCCTATTCAATTAAGGGCCCCTGAGAGGAAAAATTTAATAAAAACCATTTCCCCGCAGTCAGTTTTATTTTTAAAATAAAACTCCCGGGATTACTCAGACTTCGAAACAAAATGTGAATTTTCTCTGGAAAATGATATAAAAAAATTAAAAACCTCTTTTTTTAGGGCACGCAAACGCGCCACTCTAAATCCTCTCATGGCATTTTTCCCACCCGTAGATCAACACATAAAAATTATAAGAAGAGCTCATGGAAATTATCGGCCAATAAAACTTGTAATGAGTCCGGACCACAAAAGAACAGCTATTAGTATTCCTACTCTAATTACAAGCCATAAACTAACATCGTATAATTACGTTGAATTACTATAGTTAACAGTTTCATGGCCTGAAGTATGAAACCCATTAAACCAATATTTTTTTAAACAATAATTTCTATAAATTCTCACGTTTTTCTTACAATTCCTTTTAACAAAAAAGGGGCGAAAAAAGTGGAAAACAAGAGGATATTTTTCTCGACCTTTTATCCGGATGAGTCATGGGTTAAAAAATATATATCCTTTATAAGTTGTAAACAAATATAAATCAAATGTGACGTCCGCATTAGCTTAACTGATTTCGCCCTGTGTTGCAAAAAAAAAATTACTATATGACCAAACTTATAAATTTACATATTCCATTATATCAAAATAAAAAAATGTCTGGAATAAGAAGTGACTCAACTTTTTTTGCAAAAAAGAAAGTTCTTTATAAAATATAGAAGCCATTAAATTATGTACATATATTTTTTAATCAGTTTTTGGAGAAAATCATTTTTTTTTTCAATTTTTGAAAATCCTAATGTCTTACACCTTTTTGAGAAAGTCTTAGATTTTTAAGAAAATCGTAAAAAAGTAAACGTTTGAAGAGCTTCCAACGAAAGATTCCTTAATAAGAAGTAAAAATATAGGAGGGGAAGTATGAAGGAGGGGAAGTATAATGGAGAGGGAAGTACAATGGAGGGGGAAGTATATCAGAGGAGGAAGTATAAAGGAAATCATTTTTTTTTTTCAATTTTTGAAAATCCTAATGTCTTCCACCTTTTTGAGAAAGTCTTATATTTTTAAGAAAATCGTAAAAAAGTAGACGTTTGAAGAGCTTCCAACGAAAAATTCCTTAATTAGAAGTAAAAATATTGCAGGGGAAGTATGAAGGAGGGGAAGTATAATGGAGAGGGAAGTACAATGGAGGGGGAAGTATAACAGAGGAGGAAGTATAAAGGAAATCATTTTTTTTTTTCAATTTTTCAAAATCCTAATGTCTTCCACCTTTTTGAGAAAGTCTTAGATTTTTAAGAAAATCGTAAAAAAGTAGACGTTTGAAGAGCTTCCAACGAAAAATTCCTTAATTAGAAGTAAAAATTGCAGGGGAAGTATGAAGGAGGGGAAGTATAATGGAGAGGGAAGTACAATGGAGGGGGAAGTATAACAGAGGAGGAAGTATAAAGGAGGGGAAGTATAACGGAGATGAAAGCTGTTATTTTCTTTTTGAAAACATGCGATTTTTAAGAAAATCGTAAAAAAGTACTATGTAGTTTGAAGAGCTTCCAACGAAAAATTCCTTAATAAGAAGTAAAAGTATAGGAGGGGAAGTATAAAGAAGGGGAAGTATAATGGATGAAGTATAAAGAAGGGGAAGTATAATGGTGGAGGAAGTATAAAGGAGGGGAAGTATAATAGAGGAGGAAGTATAAAGGAGGGGAATTATAATGGAGAAGGAAGTATAAAGGGGGGGAGTATAAGGGAAGGGGAAGTACAAACGAGGGGAAGTATAACGGAGGGGGAATTTTTTTTTCTTTCTCAAAAAATTTTAAGGTTTTTTTTCGAAAATTTTTCTATGGATCAAGGTAGAAATAATGGGATTTTTGCCCAAGGGAGGTCCTTCTCGTAGCGGGTGGAAGTATGGAATTTCTCCCTACTAAAATGATAATTAATGGAAAAAAATGATCATTTTTTACCAAAAATTCTTGAAAAATATAAGCATTAGTTGGTGAAAATTTGGTAAAAATCTGACCAATGGTTCGGCCGCAGCGAATTTTTTAAAATTTCAAACAGACATATCTCCGCCTTTTTTCGAAATTCAAAAATCACCCTCGTTAGTTTCTTGTTCACTGATTAAAGAAAATTTGGTGAAAATCTGTGAATAGGGTTCCGGAAAAAATTGCTACGGACGGCCGGCCGGCACCACAGACAAAGTTGAGATTGGTAAACATCAATATTCTATTTGACCCTCCGGGGTCTTGAAGACCCCATAAACCCGACGTGGAGGGTATCACAATAACATCTGTAAAGAAGTTAAAAATTTCATGTTTTTCTGAAAAAGTGTAAAAAAAATCATAATTTTCTCAAAAATCTTAAATATTCTCAAAAAAACGTAAAAAATTTACAATTTCCTTTTAAAAAAATCCTCAAAAAATGAGTTTTTGATTGAAGGTTTAAAAAATACGACTTTTTCTAGGATTCATAAAAAAAAGAAAAAAAACGATTTTCTGGAAAATTTTAGGTAAATAAAATATGATTACGATTGTAATATCTGTAATCGTAGCCATAATCAAGAATAATATGATTATAATTTTCTCTAAAAATTTTCTCAATAAAATTGAAATTCCGGGAGACTACTTTCCGCTTTGCAATATGAACATTTCAAACTAAAAGAAATCCAGCCAAAAGGAAGTTTGAGTGAAAATTGGTTTGAGTTTAAAAAAGTTGAATATGAAAGAAAGGAGTTTCGTCTCGGAATATCGATTTGAAACTCCACTAATACATTCTGGAAACTTAGCTATTTAAAGTTAAAGTCAAGTAGGCATATATTCTAAGTTGCTCGTGTGGGGGGGTTCCTGCCCGTGGTTAAAGAGAGCGTATGGATCATCCAATCCAGCGTCGAGGCCCACCCTGATATCCATTAGAAACAATTGTTAACTTTATATTGCTTTTCCATTTAGTCCTCTGGCATTGATAAGTTGGTTAGCGTTCGGAAAGCTTCGGGGATGGGATTATTAAACTTGTGTGTTGAGTGGAAACTGGAGATGTAAAAGCAGAGGGGGGAGTTCTCCAGAACATTATTTGAAAGCCAACATTATTCACATCTTACAACTTAATGGTCTCCATTTATAAATCTAAAACCGTCCTAATTTTTCATCTTTGAAAAACATGATCTAGCGGCCTCCTTGATCTTCCAAACCCAACACCTCAGGATTGACCATCCTGTTCGGAAAAAACAATCCCCTGGCCTAAAAAAACGTATTTTTCTCATCAAACGTTTAACTTTTATAAAAACATAAAAAGAGAAAATTACATCCGAAACATTGTAAACCGTCCATGAATACAAAATGTTATGAATTAATCTAAAAGCGAATACGCCCAAGGGAGATACGTTTCCGGATGGGACAAGGATGTGAAATGTTTAATTGTTCCCAACTATGCTCGGGATTTTCGCCTCCCCTCCCCGCGCCGACTCATGGCAATATTAGCTCATCGATCAAACAAGAATGCAAAAAGGAAAAACGGAAAGGAAGGGGGGTGACTGGTGGGTCGGCTTGAATATGCGCGTATTTCAAATATTCCCCCCCTGACTCATAAAATCCCTTTTTAGCTAAAAGAAACGACCTAAAAAAATTTTTAAACTAAAAAAAATTTCCAAATTAACGCAAAAGTTGATTTTGAAGGCCTTAACTTCCTACTTGAGTTAATCCTTAACTGATATTTATGTTGACAAAGAAGTTGTACATAAACAATTTGAAAGGGTTTGAGGGTGTCTGATGTTTTGGGACGGGGGTAGATGTAAGCCTCTTATCTTCTAAGCACATTCGGCGAGCCCACTTTGTCATCCGGAGCCCCAACCTTACCATAAGTGCGACTTTTTACTCACACGATTGACTCAGAGTTTAACTTCTTTTTTATTAATCGCTTTGTTCAAAAATAATCGATTTCCGTCAAGGGCCTCTAATCATAGTGTGCTTACACCTCCTTATCTTTTAAAACTATCGTGTTCTCAAAACAAAAAAAAAATCATGGAGTTCGTGATCTATTATAACTAACCGTTTATTGTTTGTTTCAAACACGGTATTTGACCCTCCCTTGTTAGTCCAATGTATGTGATTAAGGAAAAGAACAATTTTTAAATATTTCGTAGATATTTTCTTTGTAGGGTTAAAAAACATCAATAATTTAGAAAAAAAATTTTTATGAATACGGACTTGAAGGCCCCCTTTGCTCTTTAAAAGCCCCTTCTCGATAAACAGGCGTTTTCCTCGATTTATTGATATTAAAACACCCGTTTTATCAGATTTTCGGCCGTTTAAAATTTTTTTGTCGGGTTTTTCGCCATTTTTCTCGATTTCCTGGTCCAAAAAAACCTATTTTATAGGCGTTTGGGAAATCTTTTTATGGGATTTGGGTCATCTTCCTGATTTTTTGGCGTAGAAACACCGCTTTTATCAGCTTTTTGAGCTTTCAACACTATTTAATCGGGTGTTCGAGAGCTTAACACCCTATTTTTAGAGCTTTCGGCCGTTTTCCTTAATTTTCTGGTTTAAAACCGTTTCCTCTCGGGTGTTCGGGCTTTTCAACACCTTTTTCTTCTGATCGCTTTCCTCAATTATTCGTTCCTTTCCTCAATTATTCGTACCTTTCCTCGATTATTTGTTCCTTTCCTCGATTATTTGTTCCTTTCCTCGATTATTTGTTCCTTTCCTCGATTATTTGCTGCTTTCCTCGATTATTTGTTCAGGTTCTCGATTATTTGTTCCTTTCCTCGATTATTCGTTCTTTTCCTCGATTATTCGTTCTTTTCCTTGATTATTCGTCCTTTTCCTCGATTATTCGTTCTTTTCCTCGATTATTTGTTCCTTTCCTCGATTATTCGTTCTTTTCCTCGATTTTCGTTCTTTTCCTCGATTATTCGTTCTTTTCCTCGATTATTCGTTCCTTTCCTCGATTATTTGTTCCTTTCCTCGAGTATTCGTTTATTTCCTCGATTATTCGTTCCTTTCCTCGATTATTCGTTCTTTTCTTTCATTATTCGTTCCTATCCTCGATTATTCGTTCCTTTCCTCGATTATTCGTTCCTTTCCTCGATTATTCGTTCTTTTCTTTCATTATTCGTTCCTATCCTCGATTATTCGTTCCTTTCCTCGATTATTCTTTCCTTTCCTCGATTATTCGTTCCTTTCCTCCATTATATGTTCTAGAAACATGGTTTTCGAGCCTTTCTTATCAGACTTTTGCTCACGAAAAACCCTTTTTTGTGAGTGCCGGTTTTGAATTTTTGGCATATGTGGTCACCTTAAGCCCTCCCAGTCATCTCACCTCGCCCGCCCATGAATAAGAATTAAAAAATCATTCATCATGTCTTTAAAAAATGATGATTAAAAAGCAGGAGCGGCGAATTGTTAAACATAATTTTTTCTTTTTCAAAAATAAAATAGCTAAAATCTTTTAGAGATGCACATTTTTAAAAGCCTCCTCTGTTTAATTAAACGGGACCTTGTTTTGTCCCCTCCAAAAAAAATCTCTATCTTTCCCAACTGTTTCAAAAGGACGACTAAATGGATTTGTTGTCAAGTTCATTACCATTTTATTTGTTAACCAGATTAGACTAATGGAAGCAAATTATCGTTTTTTTTTGTCCTCTCTGGACCAAAACCATGGACAATAACGACATAATTATTGAGTATTTGAATTTCAAATCTTTTAAAATTAATTAAACTTCCGAAAAAAAGTAGTTTCTTCACTTTTTTTGAGTAACAAGTTTATTATATAGCCTTAACGCTAAAAGCTCTCACCACAGAAGCCACCTCATCCGCTAAAAGTTTTCTAACTTATTCCATTTTCGAAAATTCTTCGCAGATGTCTCAGGTACACGTTTGATCGTCGGTAGGAGGGAAAAAAATTTTTTTTAACATAAAGTTGAAGAATTGCGCTCGTATTTCACTTTTAAGAGGGCCACTACTGCCTTTTCCACATCTTTAAACACAAACTGTAAACTCCCCTTTTACGACGGTTCAAGATTAACTACTTACCAGGAGGAAAAATATCACTCTTTTTTGCATTTTTATTTCGTATTTTACGTTCTCTAGAATAACGACTTGAGTAAGACAAAGTAAAAAATGGTTTCCAAGCAATTAGAAAAAAATTATCTTGTTAAAAACCGTGGGAAACCATCGGAAAATATTGATTGTTTATTATTTAGGCACTTAAAATATAAAAGAGAAAAAGGGAGAGAAAAAATTATTTTTGACAGATTTATTTTTACCAAGTCCGATTCGGGCCTGAAACCAATAAATCAACGGGGCATATTTCCGTTCGTCTTTACATCCAATTTATTCGTCCTTCCACCCCCGCCGCTTTTCTCCACCGCGTTAGTCCATTTATGGAACAATGGAAAAGTATTTCATGTGAAATCCCTAACGAAAAATGAGAAAGGATATTTCGTCCATTAAAAAATGGCCGAAAAAACTGGGTAAAAAAAACGTTCACGACTCTTTTTTTCTTCTTTTTTTTTACTTGCCCGGTGGTTGACCTCGCTTTTAAAACCGAAACGGTCGAGACTTTTCTCAATAATCCTAACTTCAACACCTCTCAAAATCGTTCACACTTAATTTTGAACTTCATTTAAAACGTTATTGGGACACCCTGTATAAAAGGGTCTCCTGGACCCCGTAGCTCCGAACAGGCGCCAATATAAAATGGCGTACGCCCCCAGCTGGGCCCATCTCCTTCCCCTTTGTTACATCACAAACTTATATCATTTTAGCCAAAATTGTTAACTGTTTCAATATGGATTTTTAACTTCCTTAAGTATGATGGTTTTTAAGTGAGTTGCTTTGCAAATTTTTCGTTGTTAACAACGGTTTTCGGTTTTTCCCTTTATCTCGGAAACCGTCGCTCAAAACGAAAAAACGTCTAAGTAAAATCGTAGCTACGAAAATTTCCTACAAAAAAGACCTCATTGGTTTTTTTGTCAGAGCAATACTTAAGGAGATATGAGGGTTCTTAAGTGAGTTGCTTTGCAAATTTTTCGTTGTGAGCAACGGTTTTCGGTTTTTCCCTTCTATCTCGGAAACCGTCGCTCAAAACGAAAAAATGTCGTAAGTAAAAGTTGTAGGTACAAAGATTTCCTACAAAAATTTTTTATTTATTATTTGCGTAAGAGCAATATTTAAGGAGTTATGAGGTTAAAACTAATAATCCTACAGAGCCTGTCTGAAAACTTAAAACCTTCATATCTCCTAAAATATTGCTCTGACGGAAAAAACCATAAAGTATTTTATGTAGTAAATTTCCGTCGCTACAACTTTACTTAGGACATTTTTCGTTTTGAGCGACGGTTTCCAAGATAGAAGGGAAAAGCTCACAACGAAATATGTAACAAAGCAACCAACTTAAAACCCTCATATCCCCTTAATGAAGTTATTGTGATACCCTCCGGGTTTTCGGGAATGGGCCTTCCAGACCCCGAAGGGTCAAATCAAACATTGATCTTTACCGTTCTCAACTTTGTCTGTCGTGCCGGCCGGCCGTAGCATATCATTTTAAAGGTTAGAGACGTGGTTTAATCGAAAAAGCCTTCTCTTTAAAAAAAATAATTCTTTGTCTCTCCTGGAACTATTACGGAAATGAGAGAATTACGATTTCATAATAAGTTAGGTGGGCCAAAATATTTTGATTGCCTGGACAACAGATTTTACCCAACATTACAACATTTTACTTTCTCTCATTACAAAATTACTTTTTTAAAGGCGAGTCTACTTTCACCTTAAAAAAGTGTTCAAAATTCAATTTTAAATTAATTTTTCTTTCTTTTTTTTTCAGAGGAGCGAAAACATCGATGTTTCACTTTCAGTGCCTAGCCATTTGCAGAACGGCTTTTCAAATATGAACGAGCAGGTAAAATATTCATATTTTAATAAAAATTCTTAGGGGATTGAAAAAAAATTTTTGATTTATGAAATTTATTGTTATTTCGTCTGGGGAGAAAAAATTGACCTTCAATATAAAAAACGAAGTTTACCCCTCGTCCCTTTTAAAAAATAAATTGTTTCATTTTCCTCTCTTTTTTTTTTTCTTTCTTGGAAAAAAATGCCTTTTTGCCTCGTGTAACATAGTTAGTTTAACGAGGCTCCAAGTTTAAAAGTTTTTTTTTTCTCTTCTCCCTCCTCCCCCTGAGTTGATTCTGCTCAACATCAAATATTGACACTTGTAAAACCAATTTGCTTCAAAAATTGGACCTGGGGTGGCGGAGGGAGTTAAGGGCAGGGGCGGGATTAGATACTCTTGCCCGATTTACTATTTGCTACAAGCTATTTGCTTATTGATTTTTTTTTCTCCCCTTTTAAGCAAAATAATTATAGTTTTTAAAAGCTTGAATAAATTGCGAAAGATGTAAATAGTAAATCAAAAGTGATTTTTAAAAAAATGAACGAAAATTTAACATGGGAGAGCTTTTAGAAAATAAATTCCAAGGTCTCAATTCAGCCCAACTACGTTGTCATTAATCAGCAAGGCTTATCTAAACGATAATTAATGAGAGCTTTTACGTTGTCCCCCCCACTACCCTTTCTAAAGATAATTATATACAGGTGATTACAAATCGGTATTCATTAATTAATACTCGAAATCCGCAGCGTGCGGTGAATAGAGATGGCTTCTATCCTCCCCCTCCAACGTTCGACGTGCGCGACCATACCCCCGCCCCTGCCGCCGACTCTTTTGTTTTACTCAAAACGCTTTAATTTATGTCCTGTACGATCTGTCCGCTTATGAATATACATACTCTTGTTCCTTTTATGCATTTTGTACGTTTTGTTCGATATATCGGATCCCATAATTCATCCGCAAAATCTGGAACGGTTGATAGATTTCGGAGTCATTTTTTTTATCATATTATTGACAATTCTGGATGATTTTCGAGATTTTTAACTTCCTTAAAGAAGTTGTTTAAGATCTTTACCGCTCTCAACTTTGTCTGTGGTGCCGGCCGGCCGTCCATAGCATTTTTTTCCGGAACACTTTACGCCACATTTCAACCGATTTTCACCAAATTTTCTTTAGTCGGTAAACAAGAAACTCTCGTTAGTGGGCGATTTTTGAATTTCGAAAAAATGGCGGAGATATGTCTGTTTGAAATTTTAAAAAATTCGCTGCGGCCGAACCGTTAATCCGATTTTCACCAAATTTTCATCAATTACTCCTTATATTTTTTAAGAATTTTTGGTGTAAAAAATTGCCACTTTTTAATTATCATTTTTTTAGTAGGGAGAAATTTTATACTTCTACCCTTTACGAGAGGCACATCCGTAGGCTAAAGAGCCCATTATTTCTACCTTGGCACTTAAAAAAATTTTCGAAAAAAATAACTTAAAAAATTTTTCGAAAAAAAAGAAAGAAAAAGGAAACCCGGAAAATTTTTCGAAAAAAAAATTTTTTTACAATAAAAACTTAGAAATTTTTTCGAAAAAAAAAAACTCGGACAATTTTGGGAAAAAACTAAACTCGGACAATTTTTCAAAAATAAACTTAGAAAATTTTTCGAAAATTCTCCTTTATACTTTCCCTCCCTTATACATCTCCTTCCGTTATACTTTCATTCCCTTATACTTCCCTCTCCGTTACACTTCACCTCTGTTATACTACCCCTCACTTAAACTTCCCCCTCCCATATATTTCCCACTCCGTTATACTTCCCCTCCCATAACTTCTCCCTACGTTTTACTTCCCCTCCGTTATACTTCCCCCTCCTATATTAGATTCTTCTCTTTAAGGAAGTTTTCGTTGGAAGCTCTTCAAACCAGTACTTTTTTTTTTTTTTGTACGGAAAAATTTCGTACTTCTACCCACTAAAAGAGGCACATCCGTAGGCCAAAGAGCCCATTATTTCTACCTTGACACTTCAAAAATTTTCGAAAAAAAATAACTTAAAAAGCGCTATTTAAAATAGAAAATTCGGAAAATTAAAAAACAAAATCTCGGAAAATTTTTTGAAAAAAGAAATCGGAGAATAAAAAGAAAATCGGAAAATTTTTCAAACAAAAAACTTATTAAATTTCTTGAAAAAAACTTAAAAAATTGTTCGAAGAAACAAACTTGGAAAATTTTTCGAAAAAACTTCGCCCTCCCATATACTTCCTGTTCCTTATACTTCCCCTTCTTTATACTTTCGTTCCCTTA
Organism: Orius insidiosus; assembly: GCA_014119065.1. Classification (NCBI taxonomy): domain Eukaryota; kingdom Metazoa; phylum Arthropoda; class Insecta; order Hemiptera; family Anthocoridae; genus Orius; species Orius insidiosus. The sequence continues at coordinate 32,614 of JACGAQ010001155.1, read as the reverse complement.
TACTTCCCCCTCTTATACTTCCCTCTCCGTTATACTTCCCCCTCCTGTATTGTTACTTCTCTTTAAGGACGTTTTCGTTGGAACCTCTTCAAACGAGTACTTTTTTCCCCTCCCAGCTATTTTTTGGACAATACACGTATAACGATAATTTTTTTTTCACATTTTTTTTGGCAAGAGGCCACCAATTTTGAACCTTTTTTCGACCACATTAACCTCAATCAATATTTTTTAATTGATTATTGATTACTACCTTTAAAATAATGGTTTTCCCATTATAAGAACGCCAATATTTTATAAAAGATTACGTAATTAGTACGGATGAACAGTTATCAATTAAAGGGTAGAATCGAACGAGGGGTTTAGGGGTGGCTGCTTTTCCCTCGAGTTCAACTTAAATCGTTTCGAAACCAATTATTTTTTCCACTTTACAATATTCATTTCAATTTTGAGTGTTTTTTAAAAATAAAAACTCGACGAAAAAACGGAGGAAAAAAGGTCTGTAATGCGGTTGAATGGTGGATAATGGGGAGGCAATTTAAAGAAGAATAACAATCCTTTGTGTTCGTCAGGAAAATAAAGGAGTTTCATATTTTTCGATGTTTTTTAGGTTGATCAAAATTTCACAACTTTTTTTTCTTGGTAAAAAAGAGTACTTGTTTATGGAGTTTTTCTTTCCGCTTCGGACCGGAAATTGGGACGGAAGAAAGAGAAAACTTTACGGGAGACATTTAAATGAATGAAAATGTTTTGGGTTGGAAATTATTTATCGTCCCTCTTTTCCTTTTAAAGGGAGCAACAACCTCGGAATGCGATATTCCCTAAGCCTCCCCTCTTCCCACTACTTTATTTTCATTAATATCATAAAGATTTATGGATAAATTTCATCCATTTTAGAGTGAACGTGGAAAACTTTTAAATTGATGAAATTTGTGTATCTCAAGACCTCAAGTTTCATAACCAATAATAATGTCGAAAGTGGCTCTATCTTGTAGAGAACTATGAAACCACTTTAGACAGATTGTCAAGGACTTCCCGTTGCATCCACAAAGTGGTCTCTGTAGGATTGGTCACTGTGAAAACATAAAAATGCCAATCATAACTAAATTGTAGAGAACTGTGAAACCTTTTTAGACAATTGTCAAGGACTTCCCGTTGCATCCACAAAGTGGTCACTGTAGGATTGGTCACTGTAAAAACATAAAAATGCCAATCATAACCAATAATAGGTATCGAAAGTGGCTCTATCTTGTAGAGAACTGTGAAACCTCTTTAGACAGATTGTCAAGGACTTCCCGTTGCATCCACAATGTAGTCTCTGTAGGATTGGTCACTGTAAAAACATAAAAATGCCAATCATAGCCAATAATAGGTATCGAAAGTGGCTCTATCTTGTAGAGAACTGTGAAACCTCTTTAGACAGATTGTCAAGGACTTCCCGTTGCATCCACAATGTAGTCTCTGTAGGATTGGTCACTGTAAAAACATAAAAATGCCAATCATAGCCAATAATAGGTATCGAAAGTGGCTCTATCTTGTAGAGAACTGTGAAACCTCTTTAGACAGATTGTCAAGGACTTCCCGTTGCATCCACAAAGTAGTCTCTGTAGGATTGGTCACTGTAAAAACATAAAAATGCCAATCATAACCAATAATAGGTATCGAAAGTGGCTCTATCTTGTAGAGAACTGTGAAACCTCTTTAGACAGATTGTCAAGGACTTCCCGTTGCATCCACAATAGTCTCTGTAGGATTGGTCACTGTAAAAACATAAAAATGCCAATCATAGCCAATAGTAGGCGTCGAAAGTGGCTCTATCTTGTAGAGAACTGTGAACCTCTTTAGACAGATTGTCAAGGTTTTCCCGTTGCATCCCCAAAGTTGTCTCTCTAGGATTGGTCACTGAAAAAACATAAAAATGCCAATCGTAACCAATAATAGGTGTCGAAAGTGACTCTATCTTGTAGAGAACAGTGAAACCTTTTTAGACAGATTGTCAAGTACTTCCCGTTGCATTCTAGTCCTCTCTGTAGGATTGGTCACTGTAAAAACATAAACTTTTGAAAATCTTTCATTAATTTATTTCTTTAAGTCATTTTAGATGTGTTATGACGGATTTTTTTTTCTGTAAAATGTGAACCAAGTTTAATAAATGAAGGCTCTGTTTTGAAGTTAAAATGATTTCTGTTTAGGTATGCAAGCGCTCGTCTGTTTGTTACGGCAGTAAACTGTGTTTGCATTCCCCCCAACCACCCTCGACCCTTTTGTATATACACCCCCCCCTTTTTTACCCCCCCCCCCACTACTCACACATGTCTCGCATATTCCTTCAGCCCTTTTCCTACCAAGAACAAACTTTTACAAAACTCAAATTGGATCTTGTTACTTGAAAACTCTGGCTTGGTATTGACGTGTCCCCCCCCCCCCCCTCAGCCGGCCCCTCATCCCCCTCCTTTTTTATCCCCCCCTTCCACAGTCTCCACGAATTCAATTTCCTTCCTATTATTATTTCGTCTGGAATGCGTTTTCTGAACGAATATTCACGGATTTCATTGCGCTTCTCGAGTGGAACTTTAAAGGGGATTCTATTGGCTCTTCCAACTTTCATTTACGATTACAATATAATATTATAACCACTTCATTCTATGTTTTAGGCGCAATTAAAATTAATTACTCTCTAATTATCTCATAAAACGACTTTTTAAGTCATTGAAGTTTAAAAAATATACTTATAAAATTCTAATAACGCTTCTAAATCATTCAAAAGGAGTTAAGACTCACGCCCTACAAAAAACTTACTTTTTTTTATTCTTTCTACTTATTTTCACGTTATATTGGAAGAACTTTTTTTTTACCAACTTCGTAAAACTCCAAAAAAGGCTTTCCAATTCAAGAAAAAGGGGAAGAAAATAATAGATTACATGGTAGGGAAGTTGCTTATTACCTATTTTCGAGAAAATATGACTTAAAATCTGTAGGAATTCAATGTTAACGCCAATCGTTCCAGTAAGGAATAATGTAGTTAAAAATTCCCCACCAGGAGCGCTGTACGATATTTTAGTATCATAAAGCTGTTCGGAGATTTAAGTTCATCTAAATTACAAACATTTCGATTTAAACTGCGCTCGTCAGTTAAAACGAACGAATTATGTCCCTCCAGTACGAATTAATTAAACTCCAAATCCGTCCCTGTTACTTCAAAACTCGTTTTTCGTGAAATACTTTCAGCCCCATAATGTCGAAATAAAAACATCTTTATTTTTAGATTCGTGAAAATTTTTGTAGAAAGGAGATTTTAAAAAGGAAACGGACATGTTTATGACGTTCCGTCAAAAATACGACCTGTCGTCTATTTCCTGCATTGAATTTTTTTTTCGTGATTAAAAAATAACGGAACTTTCTTTTTTCGAGACTATAAATAAAATTTCAAACGTTAAAATGAATTTTTCGTTAAGGCCACCAACTTTTCTAATTAGTCTGAAGGGTATGAATGTTCTCCCAGATGTTCTCCGAATTTTACTATTAAAACTTTTGAAAAATACGACGAAAAAAAATTTTTAAAGGAAAAAAGTCATGATCTTTCAACCTCTTTGAAGGATGTCGATATTTCATTGAACCGTGAACCTGTGCGGTTTTTTCAAAGGTTAACTGCATTCCATCAAGGCTTATTTTATTTTGAAATTACCTACTAAAATATGAAATATCGCCTATTTGTTTTAAAATTTATAAAAAAGAAGAGACATTATTTATTGAAATTTTTTCACATGAATTTTCGCCGATGGCTAAGAGAGAAGAGAAAGAAGGCGATAAAAAAGTACTAGTTTGAAGAGCTTCCAACGAAAATTTTCTCAAAGAGAAGGAAAAATATTGGGGGGGGGAGTATTAAATATGGGAAGTATAAAGGAGGGGGAAGTATTAAAGAGTATGATTTCAAGTTTTTTCTTCAAACTAGTTGAATTTCGAAAAAGTGGCGCAGTGTTTTTAAGAGCTTCCCACGAAAACTTCCTTAAAGGAAGGGGAGTATTAAAGGGGAAGTATATAGGAGGGGAGTATATAGGAGGGGGACGTATAGGAGGGGAAAGTATTAAAGAGAGGAAGTATGATTTCAAGTTTTTTGTTGTGTTTTTTTTTAAATTTTTGTCTACGTTGATACTTAAATTTTTTAGAAAAAGAAAAAACTTAGAAAACTTTTTCGGAAAAAAATAACTAAGAAAATTTTAAAAACAAAAAGCTTATAAAAAACTTCCCCCTCAATCCTTTATACTTCCCCTCTTTGATACTTCCCACTCCTTTATACTTCCCCTCTTTGATACTTCCCACTCCTACATACTTCCCCTCTTTGATACTTCCCACTCCTATATTTTCCCTTCTCTTTGAGGAAGTTTTCGTTGGAAGCTCTTCATACTAGTATGTATTTATTTCTGTTAAGCGAATTATACTCAAAATATGAGAATAATTGAGAATAATTTTAGGATTGGTGACCAAAAAATTTATTGACCTCCAAATTTTAAGATTTTGGGTCGAAAAAATTGATTTTTAAGAAATTTGGAAGTTTTGTATTATACGGAGAATTAGAAAAAAAATACTTGCCAAAAAAAATCAGAACATTTGCGTGTTTCAATTATGGAAAAATACTTCCCCTTATTATACTTCTCCCTCATTTGTACTTCCCCCTCTTTTATACTTCCCCTCCTTTATACTTCCGCTCTTTAATACTTCCCCCTCCTATTCCCCCTTCTCTTTGAGGAAGTTTTCGTTGGAAGCTCTTCAAACTAGTACTTTTATTTCTGTAAATCGTATTATACTCAAAATATGAGAATAATTTTAGGATTGGGACCAAAAAAATTTTTTGACCTCCAAATTTTGAGATTTTGGGTCGAAAAAATTGTTTTTAAAAATTTGGAAGTGTCCTATTTACGGAGAATTAGAAAAAAAATACTTGCAAAAAAAATTAGAACATTAGCGTATTTCAATTATGGAAAAAAAAGAAATCGCCCTTATTTTTGAGAAAAAAAGTTAGAAGTTTCATTAATATATTTTTGGAAAGTGTTTGGGTGGTGTGGGGGGAGGGGCTTTGTTGATTATAAATTTACATATAAATTACAAAACTTGACACCTTTGATTTTGTATTCAAGTTGACAGATTAAAACTTTTTATTATCATTTCGCATAATGAAATTTTTATTTTTTTTAGAACTTTCACACGCCAAGTTTCGGCGATGAAGATTTCGATATTCCCCCAATCAACCCACATCACAACTCAGGCCAACAACACAATATGGGATATCATCAACAACCTCCGGTATGGAAGAATTTTTTGTTAAAAAATTGTTATAATTATTTTTCAGATTTCTATGCCACCTATGAGTCAAACGACGATGACGATGAGCGATCAAAATAATTCGTATCATCAACCTTTATATTTGTCGCCACCTCAGATCACAATATGGGAATGGGGATGAAGTAAATTTTATTTTATTGTTGTATTCCTTTATTAATGAATTTTTGAAGCAATTATAATCAGCAAAATGGGTACAGGATGCCGCAAAATTCGTTGCAGCAGTTGCAGCAGTATAGTATGGGACCTCCTCAGGGTACGATGAGGTCGCCGCAGGGTAGACAAGCTCAGTCACCGCAGACGACGAATATGCCACATGAGAACACGACGACGAGCGACGATAGCGACGATTCGACCCCACACACCCACCTTGTCGCCGGTATGAAGCGGCCTTCGCCCGAACCGGCCGAGAACAGCCTCGCCAAAATACAGAAGAAGCCCAAAACTCAGAAAAAGAAGAAGAAAAGGGACCCCAACGAACCACAAAAGTAAACAAACAAAAATATATGAATTTTTTTATCTTATAAACTTTTAGGCCGGTTTCTGCGTACGCGCTTTTCTTCAGGGACACACAAGCTGCAATCAAAGGTCAAAACCCAAATGCGAGTTTTGGCGAAGTTTCCAAAATAGTCGCTTCAATGTGGGACGCGCTTGATGCAGAACATAAAAATGTAAGAAAAATTCTACAGTCAATATCCTTTTAGGCTGCTTCTCTCAATAAAATCATTTGACCCTTAATTTTTGTTGAAAACCAATAACTTTTTTCTCTCTTCAGTCTCTTCATTTTCTATTTCAAACATGATTTCACGTTGTAAAAAAAAGGAGCACAATCATCCTTTCAGTTTAAAGCAAAAGCCGGGGGAATGTATATGAGTACAAAAGAATGCTTGAAAAGACGTAAATAATACAGAGTATTTCAAGTATGCCGTGAGCACTCTCAATTATTCCTTTTGATTTGTTTAGACTTGAGTATTCAGGGAAACTTTTTCCTCCCTTCAAAACAAGAATAGTGCAAGTTTTTAATTACTTTTACGTCGAATCTCATTTTTTGCATTTTTATGGCACTAAAAAATGTTTTTTTTTTTAGGTTTACAAAAAGAAAACTGAGGCTGCCAAAAAGGATTATTTGAAGGCGTTGGCTGCTTATAGGGCAAGCTTAGTTTCGAAGGTAAATTTTTTTGGATTTTAGCTTTTGATGGGAAGTTGAAAAAACCATGTTTTTCGTGTTTGAAACGAATTTGGGTTTGTTTAGGGAGGCGGTGAGCCGGAGCCGATTTACGGAGGTTACGGCGGTTACGGCGGGGGTGGAGGAGGCGGAGGCGGCCCTTACAACGGATATTCGCCTCCGACGGGCCTTCCCTCCCCACCGATTTCAGCCCCGTCCCCGCAGAGCCACATCAAGAAACCCCATTTGATGTCAGACAACAGGCAACCTCAACCGACCATGCAACAGGTAACATTCCGAAACGTTTTTACTTTCTTCACCAACCCAGCACCCCCCTTTTTTTTTCTCTACACCTTTTATTTTTCAACTACAAAATAAAAAAACCGGTTTTTCTCTATTTAATTACTGTTCTTCTCTTTTATTTAAATTTTTTTTTATTCAATTCACAACCAATTAAAGGAAATTATGGGTCGTAAACAATAATGATTTTTAAGTAATGAAACTCATTAAAATTTTATTCTCTCCTCTCATAATTTTTTTATAGTTAATAAACTTATTAAAAAATTAAAATAAGAGTATTATAATTAAATTATAATAAATAATTTAAAATTAATGGGATTATCGGCTTGAAGCAAAAAAAGACCATAAAAGTCTAGGGAGAGGGGAGCTTCAGAGGAGTCTTGTGGTTTACCTAACAAACGCTAAGGTCCAGGGTTCAAATCCCCAAAATAAGTTTATTTTTTTTTTTTTAGATTCTTAAAACACTAAAATGAGGGTAAATAGGGCCGGGCAGCCAGAAGTTAGGACATGAAGATCCCCTCTCTATTATTATTAATTTATTATTATTTTTATTATTTTATTTTTTCAAATTTTGCATTTTAGTAGGTAATGTGAACATTTTTATCCTACTAAGGGAAAAATGAATTGTAGGGGAAATTTTGGGACTTCGGCGGCGTTGGCTTTTATTGGTAACCCTGTAGCATTCCTCTGTTCATAACCTGGCCTGAGCGTCATTGTGAAGGAACTCGTGACTTATTATTTTATTTCTTTTCTTTTATTTTATTCATCCTAGTTTTGTTTTCAATTTTTTCCCCAATTAAAAACCACGATGATTGAACCATCTTGGGAACAGACACCTCTTCTTTTCAAGAGGTTTTATTTTCCGTTTTTATGAAACTTGCTGATTATCAATTTTAGGTAATGATGGGTCATATGGGTCAGCAGCAGCCGCAGCAGCAACATATGCAACAGCAAACCCAACAACAACCTCAGCAGCAGCAACAGCAGCCGCAGCAGCAACAACAACAGCAGCAGCAAACACAACAACAACCTCAGCAACAGCACTCACCCCAAAATCCCCAGCAGGTCAACCAAAACCAAAACTACATGCAGCAACAGCAGGTGAATATCATTAAATGTTCTCTTGTCTGCACGAATTTCTGCATTACTCAAAATCAAGCTGATGCTACTAGAATCTTACTTTTAATTTCAATTTTTTTCAAAATTATGTATTTAACCCTTTCGAGACCACAGGCGACTGTAGTTGCCATGCACGCATGTCGCTTGGAGACCGCAGGCGACTTTAGTTGCCCAGCGGGAAGCCTCTCTAAGATATTAATATCTTCGCTTCCCGTGGTGCTAGCGACATGCAAAAACTGGCCATCTGTTGGGGAAGAAATGAACTAATGATGATCGCATCACTCGCCGCTTTCTGTTCTTTGCTGGGCGCTGGGAGCGGGGAGAAGTGAAGGGAAAAGTGCTGCGCCAGTAGCGCAGAGAATCCAGCGTCAGATGCGGTCTCGAAAATGTTAAGACATGTTGGCAACCTTTGCTTAGTCAGAAGCTCGTTAATTGTGTGTTGCCCAGCGGGAACTGCAGGAAGCCTCTCTAAGATATTTAATACCTTTGCTTCCCGCGGCGCTAGCGAATGCAAAAACTGGCCATCTCTTGGGAAGAATGAACTAAGTGATGATCGCATCACTCGCCGCTTTCTGTCTTTGCTGGGCGCTGGGAGCGGTTTTGGAGAAGTGAAGGGAAAAGTGCTGCACCAGTAGCGCAGAGAATCCAGCGTCAGACGCAGTCTCAAAAGGGTTAAAAAATGAGGAGAAGCTAGGAAACCTTGTGTTTCCCAATATGGATTAAACTTCTTCTGTGCGAATTTTATGATAATTTTTGATGCAATTTTGAGTTTGGATAGCTGTAAATTGAGATTAACAACAGAAGACTCAAATAATGCTTTTTTGTATAACTGAACTTGGCTTGATTTTATTCTATGAAGCTTTTTAGAATAGTCAGTAGATTTTATACCGACCAAAATATTGAAGCATCGAGAATGATCGAGTTTAGTGGTCTTGGTGTTACAGGATGGCGGGAGCGGGCCCCCCGGGGACCAACAGCCAATGAGCGAGCAACCACCACCTCAGACTCCCACAAACCACTGCATTCGGAGCGGCTGCCCAAACTCAGCAGTAGCGAATTCAGAATGGGAGGACGAGTATTGTAGTAACGAATGTGTTGTTTCTCATTGCAAGTAAGTACCAACCTTCAGTTTCCCAACAAATACTCATTTTTTTTCTTTTCAGGGACGTTTTTAGTTCCTGGGTCGCATCTAACCAGAATTCGGCTGTGAAATAAACATTTCAGTGGATTTATAAATAGTGGTGTAAAATTTAAAGGCGTCGCCTTTCAGTGTACAATTATAATACAAATTATATAATAAAAATATGTAATCAATTTCGGTAGTGGTGCTACCACACATATCATCTTGTTTATGGTGAAGAATTATTAAAATTTCAATTTTTTTGTACATAAACGCTTCACCATAATCAAAGTTATATGTTACGTGTTGCATGTAATCTAATTAAAAATATTGTAGTTAGAATTTAGTTAGAAGAAAATCTTTAATTATACAGTGTAATATTTATATAAGCATTTAGTATGTGACTACACATAATAATATATGCTCATGTTGTTTTTAACTTTAGTTTCTTTTTAATTTTTTTTAATTATGTAAATATTATTTTGTAGGGTAAAAATATTTTATTACTGGTCAAGTGCAGAGATGTTATTGTTGTTAAATAGCTTTTAGATTTTGTTGTTTTTCTTTTTTCTAAATTTCAAAAGGTGTAGGCGTTACCAATTTGACATTTTGAAAAAAATTTAAACACCTTTTCTTTTTTTTATACAGATACTTGCACCTTGACAGGTTTTATTTTTTGAATAAAAAAGACATTTTCTTATAAATAAAAAACAAAAAAAATTGTTGTAAACTACAATTAGATGCACAGCGACCATTTTAGTACATAGATTGTAAATTTTAAGAGGAAATATTTAAAAAATTAAATATAAAAAATCGATAAATCTTTTTGTTTTTGTATCTGAGGGAAAGGAGCGTTCGCTCTGTTTTATTATGAATGTTCCTTTATGAAGACAGTACAATAAAAATTTTGTGTTGTATTACAATAATTATTTTTGTGTAAATAATTGACTTGCAAAGAAGGCTTATGAAATAAGCCGTGTTAAAATAATTTTTTTTTTTTCTAAAATAAATATTTACGAATAAAGTGATTTATCAAAATTTTGTTTTTCTTCATTTATTTTATGGTATTCATACCTTAAGAAAATTGATTTTTAACTTAAAATGCAGGTGGCCCTAATGGGAACTTCCTCAAAGTAGGGCAATTAAATAAAGTTTTTTAAATTTCTCAAAGAGAAGTCATTGTGATACCCTCCATGTAAAAATCTCTGATAAAGGGTCTTCCAAGCTGTTGGTAGAACTTGCACCGAAAATACTCCTTATGAATTTTCTGCAAAAAAAAATTTTTTTCCCCAAATGTTGGGACCAAAATTTATAAGTTGCTAGACTTGGAGGAAGATTTCATCAGGGCCTGCTCCAAACTACCTCTTTCACCCTACTATTGAAAAAAGAAATTTTAAATTACCTAAGGTAGAAAAAATTGAAATCTTCACCCAACCAGGCTACTTGGAACAGCCTTGAACCGCCCAAATTTCTCCCTACTTTAAAATTTTATTTTTAACATAATTAAAACTATTAAAAGAGTGTTGGGTGAATTTACTTCCCAGAGTGTTCCATGGATAGGGATGGGCGATATGTAAAAATATATCGATATATCGGAACAAATATACCGGTCGACCGATATATCGGAACAAATATATCAGTGGCACCGATATATTGGAAGAAAATATGTATGTATTGGAGTTTTATCTAGGAACGCGGCAGCGTTCCGCCCCGCCAACCAAAATTTCGACCTTCATTATTATTGGACTTTAATGCGCTAAAAATTGACGAAATATGCCATATAATATGCAAATGCTAATAATTCCGACGATTTTCGCCCTAAAAACTAGAAAAAGTAGAAGTTCTCTGGAGCCTTTGATGAAAATATCGAGGAAAAATACTAAAAATCCGGTGAAATGGGTGTTTTCAGGTGAAAAATTCCGTAAAAATGTTAAAAAAACACCAGAAAATGCAGTTAAACGGTTGTTTCTAAAACAAAAACTGTGAAAAATGCCTTAAAAAAGGCAATTTTTGGTCAAAAATGCCTTAAAAAAGGCGATTTTTGGTCAAGAATGCCTTAAAAAAGGCGATTTTTTGTCAAGAATGCCTTAAAAAAGGCGATTTTGGTCAAAATGCCTTCAAAAAGGCTATCTTTGGTCAAGAATGCCTTAAAAAAGGCGATTTTTGGTCAAAAATGCCTTCAAAAAGGCGATCTTTGGTCAAAAATGTCACATGCGACTATGTTTTACAATTTGCGTTCATGCATAATTTAGGCACTAACGTTCAAAATATGCATTTTATGATCCAAATAAAGAAGTGTTTTTTGACCAAGTTGACATGAAACGAACGGTCATAGGTATTTAAAAAAAAATATCGATATATATCGGGAAAAAAATATACATATCAAAAGACCGATATATATCGGCACAAATATCGATATATATCGCCCATCCCTATCCATGGAGGGTATCACAATAACTTTCTTTAAGGAAGTTAAAAGTAATCGACGTTTTAAGTTGAGAAAGCCGACAAGATGGAATAGACAAAAACAGCAAAAACTGAATTTGAAAAGCCGTACAAAGTAGAGGAAAAAGCGATCAAATTGGAACCAGGAAAAAAAACAAAAATTTACTTTAAAAAAAATTATTTAATAATATTTCATCTCATGACACAATTTATTTTAAATTGAAAATTCTAAAATGTTCATACAATCTTCGTTATTGAATATGAATTTAAAGCCTCGCGTCAGGCGGCTCGATTGAAAGGTTGTAAAAAAAAAATTATTTTGAGATCGCTGCTGGTAACGCAGAGGGGGGAGGAAAGTTTGGCTTTTAGTACATCATCCCCGGATGGATTCCAGGCCGGTGAAAAAACACATTTGGATTCGTGCTCATCGTCCTTTCCACCGTCGTGTACATACTTGTATCAAAACTCGCCCCTCCTAAAAAGAAATTTAATTTTTAAAAAATGTACATTATAATATGATAATTATATACATATTTACAAGGGACCAACCTGGGATAGGCCTTGGGAAATAACAGTATGGATAATAATGATGACCGTAACTAGGGGGTGGAGCTACCAACGCTACTCGATCTGTAAAATGTTAAAAAATTATACACCATAAGACCAAAGTTAGATATTTCATGCCAAAAAATTGTCAAAAACCATCAAAATTATTTCATTTTTACTAGTCCATTCGTTGTTTTTAGTTCATGCAGTCTTTTTTGTGTTAGTATTCCGTCCTTCATTATTCCTTCCTTATTTAGTGCTAAGGAGATCAGACATGAAAATGTATTATGTCTCTAATTCAAGAGAATGGAGCAATTTAGACCCCAAAAACTTCCCTTTTTCAACTTTTTTACAATTTTAAAAAATTCTTAATTTTTCCTCTAAATCCTTGTAAAAGGATTACGACGAAACTATTCATCGGGTTTTTTATATGATATTTTTGGAAAGAGTTCGTAAAAGCCTGCAAAATGGCTAGCGGTTTTTTTGGAAAAAAATTTTTAGTCGAAAAATAAATTTTCCATTTTCCAAAGGAAAACTTTTTCGGAAAAACTGCTCCCAAGTCCGCATAGACATTCCCAAACTAACGAGAACTAGCTTTTGGAAAAAATTTCCGACGATTTTTAGTTCTCAAATGTAGGAAAGTAGTTTTAGGCATCTTCTCTGTCACTCGGTTGAATTTTGTGGTCATTTGTAGGTCGAGTAGGAAATGAAAGTTACCAAAAGTATTGACTGGATGTTGTTTGGCGATAGGTTTAAAATGGAAGAAACTCGGTGAAGCCGGCCTCGAGAGAGAGCTCAGTTTATCCTCTCTGTCTTCGATACATCCCTTCTTTTCCCATTGCTGCCAACTGTCTCCCTTTAGGCATAAACATAACAAGGAAGACAACCAAAGCCGAGGCGCTCAGTCCGAAAGCAAGGCACGCATCACGATTTCTTTCTAAAACAATCTGGAAACAAAAGAAGCTTAAAAATTTTTGTTTTGTTTTTGTTTTACCAATCCGCAAAGAGCCCAGCCAAGCCAGACAGGTATGACGCAGGCTGTGGCCAGTCCGATAAACGTCGCTTCTCTATAATTGTCCCGATTCCTCTCGATTTTAACGCTAAGACTGCCACGACGGCAATTAAAAATACAGTATAGACTAAAGATAAAAGTATATGTTGATATGGTGTTTGGCAGACTGTTAATCCTCCAACCTAAAAGAAAGATGTATTTGGGAATAATCCTTGAGGGACGAACCTGAATGACTTTAGGCGGAGAGTTGATAAGCCATTGGACGCCGATCGCGAGTTGGATGAGTACAGCGAAAAAGAGAAGAAGCGCCTGGTATGGGGCCGGAAGGTAAACGCCTCCGTTGAGCGAGATTAAAAATACGCATTTTACGAGTAGCGTTGAGAAAACTAAAGTGTAGGCGAGTCCGGCACCGAGTCGGACGGCGGCGCAGGTGAGAACAGTCGGCTGAGCTGTCAGCAACGCCGAAACGGCCGAACAAAGGAAAAGTCCCAACAGAAGCATCTGCCCTAAAAATAAATGTCGCCGACTCGGCGTCGTCCTGTACGTCTTCAACACGACGAACACCTAAAACAAAATTTTTATAAATACTAAGCCTGCATCACTTCTACGCGTTGAATGTTTGGTATAACCCAAAACGCCTTTACCTCGAATAATGCGATGAGGAGCATCGTGATTGTCGAAAATACGAGGAGAGGTAAAACCCACATGTCCGCCCTGAGCAGCGAAGGGCTCGGGAGGGGAACCGCCGTCGGCCCCGCAGTCACGAGTCGTGGCGGCTCCGGCGTACTCGATCTCGGCACCAGAAAAAATTCGGTGCTCATCTCCACGACACCGCCCATCCTTAATTCTCACCTCAAACTCATCTCTGCAAAACAAAGAAAAAAATTGTTTTTAACCAAAGCTATTACCTAAATTAAATTTAATTATATCGCACATCCTGAGATTAATTTCTATATTACGAAAAATCAGTTTTAAGCCAGTAATTAAAATTCATTAGAATATTAATTAACACGCGAAGAGTTTAATTAATTTAAGGTGGCTCCTTGAAAAGAAACCACTCGGTCATCTTCTTAACAAGAAGTCCGATCAATGGGATGTTTACTCATCATTGACACCTTCGACTTCTGATTGGCCTCGTTGAATAAAGAGGAACTCTTTTACAGCACCCAAGGACTTTATAATCGAAAAGAAAAATAGAGGGGTCTTATAGAAAACTTTAACAATAGAAAAGATCCTTGCCCTCATCCTATTGTCGAAATTATAATTATATTCTCCTTCCAGGGACTTGACGATTTTTCCGCGAAACGATAGTTCCCCAAATTAATGGTTCACTGATGACTTAAAAAAATTTATTTTTGACGGAGAAAGTGCTCTTTTCCGCCCTTTTAATCCTTGAAAGGAAAAACTCGTTGAAATTAAAGGCGAAAAAAATCAATGTGGAAGTGAAAGCATTATCTAATAGAATGTTGATGATTATGGAAATAAAGACCTCGGTGGGAAGGGTCGGATGCGATTATCCATTCTTGTTATAATCCGTGTCTTATTTTTATGACGTCATTGAGAAAAACCATATGAATAGGTCCGGAAGAAGGGCCTATGTCACGATTTTTCGAAACTCAGGTTTTTGTCGAATATGGGTTAGTGTCAAGTGGTGTACGTATTGCCATGGTTATTAGTTGAAAAGGAAGCTGCTAGAGGTCATGAGAATCACAATCGTTGAGAAATCACAAAACTTGAAGTGGAAGAAGGGCCTATGTTATCATCAGGACAGTTGCCACTCACCAACATATATAATGGATATAATGGAAGAAGGGCCTATGTCACTTTCGCTTATCTTTATTGCAAATACTAATGGGATGTTTTTGTATTGAAGCTCCTGTAAAATTAGGAAAACGTGACATAGGCCCTTCTTCCGGACACCTATTCATATACAGCAATGAAAGTTTAATACATATTCTTACACCCTAGAAAAAGGATACTAGTATGGAGCTTCCTCAAACTAGGGCAATAATCCTGAAATTTGCTCCAAATACAAGAGATCGCCGAACTTTCGCCCTATAGTTTCCCATATTTGAGCACTAAAAAGCATCTGAAATTTTTTACAAACGCTTCCTCGTTATTTCTGGAATATCTACAAGGTCTTGGGAGCTTTTCCGAAATTTTCCTTTGGAAAATGGGAAAACTTACTTTTTGACTAGAAAATTTTTTCAAAAAAACCAATAGTCATTTTGTAGGTTTTCACGAGCTCTTTCCAAAAAACATTATATAAGAAAATCTGATGAATAGTTTCCTTTTAATCCTTTTTGAAAGTTTTGCCGGAAAATCGGATTTTGAAATTAGGGATGAAAACTATTAGGTTTCCCTACTTTCAGGAAGTTCCCATCGAGGAGTTGCACTTCTTTAAGCTTAAAAAGACGTACTTTACAGCTGATAGAATAAAAACCACTAAAATCGATCATAATTTTGTTTAGGCGATAAAATTTTAGCTTTAAAGTCTAGACAAGAAAAAAATGATGTTTTTAACAAAGTAAGAATCTGCAAAATGAAAATACGTATTTTATGTCGTAAAAAAGGTGATATTTTAAAAAAAGAAGTAAAAGATATGCATATTGGTCACGTCTATCGGTTGTAAAATGGTTCGAGCCGGATACGAGTAAAGTTGTGAAGTGAGGACTCTTTAAAGATCGTAAGGTAAGAAAAGGGTCTTTAACCCTTAGGAAGAGCGAACCCGACACTCGGACAATGGAAGATCTCCCGTGAGCAGGTGGCCGGTGTAATAAAGTCAAATATGAAACTATAATTTATGTTGTTGCAATACTAACGTGCTTGGAAGGCTCTCAACCCGGGAGATTCCCATCGGTTCGCCGTCTCAAGCTGTCCCGGCAATCTTGAATATATCTATTTTTTACGACCTAGCAATTTTATTAAGTCATTTTTTTCCTTTTTTTTTTACCCTCGCAGAAAACAGGCCTTGAGAGTGAAATAGAGTGAGAGAGGAAAAAAAGGGAAAACCTTTGTCATTTTCGACGGGAGCGTGTCAAACCGATGAAAAGGACACGATTTGACCAACTCGAATTCTCTTCGCCGGGATTCGACTCGACGCGTGCGGGCAGGAGAGTCGGCCGTCGTTTCGTCAGTTTTTGACCCTTACGCCAAAACGATAGAAAGCAAAGAAAATAACGATTCCATAACAAACTGCCTTTTTTCACAAAACAAACAAAGTGCCTTCTAAATTAAAAAATTTCTCCAATTCAAAGGGTAAAATTTTTTGATGATTTAGGTGGCCCTTAAAATTGGGTTACAAGGCCAGAAAACCCGAGAAAAACCCAAAAATAAATGCCTCTTACATCAAAATATAAAATCCACAGCCTTCTCAATCAAGACGCGTGCGGGCAGGGCAGTCAGCCGCCGTTCGTCAGTTTTTAACCTACGCCAAAAAAGATAGAAAGCAAGAAAATAACAATTCCATAACAAACTGCCATTTTTCTTTCCCAAAAAGTGCCTTCTAAATTAAAAAAAAATCTCCAATTCAAAGGGTAAAATTTTTTGATGATTAAGGCGCCTCTTAAAATTGGGTTACAAGGCCAGAAAAACCGAGAAAAAAAATCAATGCCTCTTTAATCAAAATATAAAATCCACAGCCTTCTCAATCAAGCGTAAAAGCCTTCTCGAATATTCTGAGTGATTCCAAACGCTCGGAATTTCTCTAGAAATACAAACTGCCTTATTTTCTTTCCCAAAACAAACCAAGTGCCTTCTAAATTAAAAAATTTCTCCAATTCAAAGGGTAAAATTTTTGATGATTTAGGTGGCCCCTTAAAATTGGATTACAAGGCCAGAAACCCGAGAAAAACTTAAATAGAGGATATACCGAATAACCCAAAAAAATCAATGCCTCTTTAATCAAAATATAAAGTCCACAGCCTTCTCAATCAAGATGCGTGCGATCAGTTTTTGACCCCTACGCCAAAAAAATAGAAAGCAAAGAAAATAACGATTCCATAACAAACTGCCTTTTTCTTTCTCAAAACCAAGTGCCTTCTAAATTAAAAAAATTCTCCAATTCAAAGGGTAAATTTTTTTTGATGATTTAGGTGGCCCTTAAAATTGAGTTACAAGGCCAGAAAACCAGAGAAAACTTTTAAAATAGGGGATTACCGAAATAACCCAAAAAAACCAATGCCTCTTAAATCAAAATATAAAATCCACAGCCTTCTCAATCAAGATGCGTGCGATCAGTTTTTGACCCTTACGCCAAAACGATAGAAAGCAAAGAAAATAACGATTCCATAACAAACTGCCTTTCTTCTTTCCCAAAACAAAGTGCCTTCTAAATTAAAAAATTTCTCCAATTCAAAGGGTAAAATTTTTTGACGATTTAGGTGCCCCTTAAAATTGGGTTACAAGGCCAGAAAAACTGAGAAAAAAAACAAAAAAAAAATGCCTCTTTAATCAAAATATAAAATCCACAGCCTTCTCAATCAAGAGTAAAAGCCTTTACTCTGAGTGCTTCCAAACGCTTGGAATTTCTCGATATACAATTTTATTTGTATTTTATTCCCCTTTAATGTCAAAATTTCAATCGAACAAACAAATTACGAAACAATACACGTCATAAATCCTTCAGGGTAAGTGGAATGTAGGCGGTAAGGGCCCACCCAGTGAAACTTAAGTCACAAATAAGAGAGTTCACGTAACTACAACATATTCTATTACAAAGTGATAGGTAATAATAAATAATAACACATCATTTAAATTCAAGTTATGTAATAATTTAGTCAAGGGTGGAAAATCCGCCCCTGGGCAATTACCTCCCTTGGTATGTAATGACCGACGTGATTTTTTTTTGATAGGACGTATGCGGTCTCTCGTGAGGGCATAGCTGAGGTCAAATGGGATAAACAATAAACGAGAGTAACAAAAGAAATAATCGCGGGAGGGCCAATGAACACATGGCGTGCACAAGGTTTCCCTTCCTCGTCCCGGTCGGCCACGGCGAATACTCCATACGAGAAGGTTCGCCTTTTTGACTGGCGTGAAGACAATAAAGAGAATATTATCGGCCTAGCGATACTTCCGTCACAAGATAATTATACGAGGTTCGCGACTTCGATTAATTGCCTGCGCGTTCCTTATCTTAGATGCAATAAATTTTTTTTCTTCTCCCTTTACCCTGAAAACTTATCCTTCCTACCACATAATCTAACAACACGTTTTTTATCGGGGTTTTGGATCGTTTTCCTCGATTTTCTGAAAGAAAAATAATATTTCTGGACCTTTCTTGGTAGGTATTCCCCCCCCCCCCCATTTTATCAATGCAGGTTGTTCATTTCGCCGATTTGGAATTTTAGACATCTGGTAACCTTGCCCATAGCTCCCCTTGTTATCTCACCTTACGTCATTTAATTGGCTGCGTAAATTTATGTCTTCTCTTACAAGTTGGGTGGGGATTTCGGGTATTTTGGAGCTATAGGGGAGGCCCTGGAGCCATCAGAATGAACGGCAGTTTGATAGGCCTGCTAGTTATAATGGATTTGAGTGATTGCATGAAGGATTCTGGAGTATGTTCATGGTATTGTGTACCTAAGTAGATAGACCAGCTGAGTATAATGGATTTGACCAATTGCAGGAAGGAATGTAGAGTATTCATCTGGTATTTTATGGCAGCAGATAGGCCAGCAAGATACAATGGAGTTGACCGATAGCATGACGGATTCGGGAGTCCTCATATGGTATTATACAGCAGCAGGTAGGCCAGCTAGGTATGATGGAGTTGACCGATAGCATGAATAATTCTGGAGTATGTTCATCTAGTATTGTGTAGCTAGTATGAATGTATGTAGTATGTATGATGAAGTCGATTCAAACTCAACCTAAACCTCCTCTGATAAATGGTCCCTGGACAGATGAATTTATGGCAAAACTTTGCGCGGCAGGCCCTGCCAACATCTTAAGATTCGAACGCTTCGCTGACTGCTCAATCCCAGTACTCACCAACTCATTCACGCTTGCTGAGCTCGAAATCGCACTAAAATCCTCGAATAATACTGCTCCCCCATGGACAACATCCACTACAGCATGCTAAGCAATTTACCCATTTTATTAAAGAAAAGTTTCTAAAACTAATTAATGATCTGGAATGGGGAGGCTGATCTCCCTGGGTCCTGGAAAAAAGTCCATAGTTGCCCTATCCGAAACCTAACAAGCCTGCAGACCACGCAAATTCGTATAGACCAATTTCCTTGATTTCATGTGCTCTCAAGACCTATGAAGGCTAATTAAACGTTTTGCAATGGTGGCTTGAGAATAACTCGTTGCTTTCCAAAACTCAATTTGGGTTCAGGAAAAACCTTTCAGTTAAGGATGCGCAGGCAAGGCTAATAGTTGACATTTACAACGCGTTCTCAGACAAAAAAGTATATTAGGATTATTCCTGGATGTATCGGGAGCATACGATAATGTAAACTTAGAAATATTGAACAAAAAATTAACTAATATTGGTCTCCCCCCGCTTTGTGAGTAACATTATGAATCTCCTGGTCAATAAGGAATTTATTTTTACATCGATGGCTCAGTAAAGGGTCCCAGGCGTAACCACGTTGGATTGCCCCAAGGGGGGGTACTTAGCCCCTTATTGTACGCAATTTACACCTCCGATTTAGAGCCCAGATTACCTAATTGCGTTAATATTGTCCAGTATGCCGATGACATCTGTTTGTATTCCATAGGGACACGATAGAGGATTGTAAAAGTAAACTTTCGGAAGGGTACGCTGAGGTCTCTCAGTGGATGAATTCAAACGGGCTAACGGTATCCGAGGAGAAGTCGCTACTTTGCCCGTTTACTAAAAAACGTAGGATTAACCTTGCGGATAAAGAGACGGTAGGCCACATCGATTTCCAGTAGTCAAATGGGTGAAGTTCTTAGGCCTTAAAATTACAAGTACCCTTAACTGGAATAAGCATATTGAAGATATAGTCTCTAAAACAGAAAGAGTTGTAAATGCGTTAAGGTCGTTCTGTGCGAATAAGGGGATGCGACCCAAGTGTAGGGATGCTCTTCTATAAAAGTTCAATCCGGTCAATAATTGACTTTGGTAGCATATTTTATGGCGATGCTTCGTTTACTTCATTAAAAAAACTCGATGTTCTGCGTAATTCCTGCCTCCGGAGGATCTTAGGTAATTTGATGAGCACCCCTATTCCGGCTCTGTCCTCGGAAGCTAAAGAGCCTTCGCTAGAGATCAGACGAAGGAAGCTCTCTATGAATTTCTTGATTGGGTATATGCACGGGATAGCCCCACATTTAAGGACCTAGTAACATTAGTTGCTAAAGTTCAAATTAGTCGATATTGGCAGCACAAGAATTCTCCGATTCTCGTCGCCGCGTTTCTAGAATTGGCCCAGAAATTTACTCGATAGAACAAAGCCTCATCCCCCCAATGTATATTTATGACTATGAAACCATATGTACTAAAGCTGACTGTACATATCTAAGAAATTATTCGGACCTCCCTCAGAACATAGCTCAAGTAGAATTCAATGCTGACTTAATTCAATTATTTCCGAACCATGAATTTATTTTCACCGACGGGTCTCTATTGGAAACCGGATGTGCTGTTTGGGCTCCTCACTCTCGATACAAACAAAAAAAAATCGCTTTACCTGATAACACCTCAGTGTACTCAGCAGAACTGTATGCTATCCTCAAAGCAAGAGTACATAGAGTCTAGAGGAACGGGCAGTTACTGCGTCCTATCTGACAGCAAAAGTGCCATACAGGCATTAGACCACTTTGGCCCGAACTCTACCTGTTCGATCGTGCCGCAAATATTGGAAAAGATAAGAACGGCCTCGAAGCGGAAAAGTAAGATAAGTTTTTGCTGGATTAAGGGCCACTGTGGCCTAAAACATAATGAAACAGTTGGCGCACTTGCCAAAGAGGGAACAATCACAGGTATCCCAATGAGGGTGAAATTATCAGTAGATGACGGGAAATGCCTGGTTAATGCCATCTGCAAAAAAAAGTTTTTTGCGGAGTATCACAACGAACTCGGGGGAACACTATAAGTCCTTGTTCCCGGACCCGATTGACAAGGCTTATTGGTCCATGGTTTTAGGTAAACCGAAAGCCTTTTACACGACCATCACCAGGCTCAGGACCAACCATGGGCTCTGGGGAAGATATCTACAGAAAATGAAAAATGCGGGATTCTCCCAACTGCGCGACGTGCGATGTTGTGGAGGACCCCACTCACCTTCTTTTGGAATGTCCGGAGTACGACGATCCTAGAGAGGATCTCCTCAAGTCTCTTGACGAAGAGAGGTGCTTGGAAAGGCCCCTAAATGTGGGGACTATAATAAGATCTGTGGGTAATCAGAAGGTAGCTGACGCCTTAAATACGTTTATGTGTGCCACAAAAATCAACATTTAAAATTTGTTTTTTTCCTATTGAACAATGGCGCGATGCTTAATGCAAAGCCAAAAAAAAAAAAAAAAAAAAAAAAAAAAAAAAAAAAAAAAAAAAAAAAAAAAAAAAAAAAAAAAAAAAAAAAAAAAAAAAAAAAAAAAAAAAAATGTATGTAGTATTATAGCAGCAGATTGGCCAGCAAGGTATGATAGAGTTCACCGACAGCATAAGGAATTCTAGAGTATAATATGTTCATCTGGTATTGTATTTTAACTGAATAGGCCAGCTGGGTATAATGGATTTGACCGCTTGCAGGAAGGAATCTGGAGTATTCATTTGGTATTTTATAAAAGTAGATAGGCCAGCTAGGTATAATGTAATCGACCGAATGATGCATGAAGGATTCTTGAGTCGTCATATGGTAGGTATACAGCAGCAGGTAGGCCAGCTAGGTATGATGGACTTTGACCGACAGCATGAAGAATTCTGAAGTAGTTCATCTGGTATTGTATAGTTCAGTAGATAGGCCAGCTGGGTTTAATGGATTTGACCGAGCAGGAAGGAATCTAGTGTATTTTACAGCAGCAGATAGGCCCTAGGTATGATGGAGTTGACCGATAGCATGAAGGATTCTGGAGTCCTCATCTGGTATTATACAGAAGCAGGTAGGCCAGCTAGGTATGGAGTTGACTATTAGCATGAAGAATTCTGTAAAATGTTCATCTGGTATTGCATACTTCAGTAGATAGGCCAGCTGGGTATAATGGATTTGAACGATTGCAGGAAGTAATCTAGTGCATTCTTCTTGTATTTATAACGGCAAATAGGACAGCTAGGTATAATGGAGTTGACCGATAGCATGAAGGATTCTGGAGTCCTCATCTGGTATATACAGCAGCACATATGCCAGCTAGGTATGATGGAGTTGCCGACAGCATGGAGAATTCTGGAGTATGTTCATCTGGCATTGCATACTTCAGTAGATAGGCCAGCAGGGTATAATGGATTTGAACGATTGCAGGAAGGAATCTAGTGTATTTTACAGCAGCAGATAGGCCCAGCTAGGTATGATGGAGTTGACCGATAGCATGGAGGATTCTGGAGTCCTCATCTGGTATTATAAGGCAGCAGGTTGGCCAGCTAGGTAAATGGAGTTGACCAATAGCATGAAGAATTCTGTAGAATGTTCATCTGGTATTGCATACTTCAGTAGATAGGCCAGCTGGGTATAATGGATTTGAACGATTGCAGGAAGTAATCTAGTGTATTCTTCTGTATTTTATAACGGCAAATAGGACAGCTAGGTATAATGGAGTTGACCGAGCATAATGAACTCTGGGTATGTTCATCTGGTATTATGGATCTAAACGATTGCAGGAAGGGATCTAGTGCATTCATCTTGTATTTTACAGCAGCAGATAGACCAGCTAAGTATAATGGAGTTGATAGATTGCATGAAGGATTTTGGAGTCCTCATCTGGTATATAGCACCACACAGGGCCCTCGGTATAATGGAGTTGACAGATTGCATCAAGGATTCTGGAGTCCTCATCTGGGTATATAGCAGCACACAGGCCAGCTGGGTATAATGGAGTTGACAGATTGCATGAAGGATTGTCCGACAGCTGCCATAACTCCTTTCTCCCTACCCTGAAATCTTTTGTGCTAATATCTTAAAAACGAAGCGATAAATCAAACGTCCAGAAGGAAAAAGTGAATAATAATCTCATTGCATAAAAAATAAAAACTCTTATGGTAAAAAAAGAAGATCCAGGCGATCCTTGGACAAAAGAGGGCCTATGGTCAAGTGTGAAAGAGAAGGATAAAAAAAATAGAAGAATATCCTTGAATGTCGTATACGGGCAATGATGTCGCCCTGTCCGATCCCACACTTGTCACGGCTTTTATACCCAACGAATGCCCTCTCATAGACTGAAAATTTTTCAAAGCGATTTTTCAAGTTGAGAACTTTTAAAACCGGTGTCGCACATTCTTTAAATTCTCGTAAAAAGCGTTTTAATTTACCAAGTCATCTAGCCTGAGATGGCCATCGGTATTTATGTCAAGTTTAATACCTGTTTTGGGTAAATTGCCTTTCAATTGCACATTAAAATACTTCAATGAGTGTTTTTTTTAACAAGGTTTGAAGTAAATTAGGATTCTGGAGTATTCATATGGTGTTATATAGCAGGAAGGCCAGCTAGGTATAATGGAGTTGACCCATTGCAAGAAGGATTCTTGAGATTCATTCAGGTATTATACAGCAGCAGATAGGCCTGATAGGTTTAATGGAGTTGACCGATTGCTTGAAGGATTTTTGAGTTTTCATCAGGTATTATAAAGCAGCTAGGTATAATGGAGTTGACCGATTGCATGGAGGATTCTTGAGATTCATTCAGGTATTATACAGCAGCAGATAGGCCTGATAGGTTAATGGAGTTTGACCGATTGCTTGAAGGATTTTTGAGTTTTCATCAGGTATTATAATGCAGCTAGGTGTAATGGAGTTGACTGATTGCATGAAGGATTCTTGAGTTTTCATCAGGTATTATAAAGCAGCTAGGTATAATGGAGTTAACCCATTCCATTGCGGGATTCATGAGATTCATTCAGGTATTACACAGCGGCAGTCAGGCCAGCTAGATATAAAGGAGTTGACCCATTGCATGGAGGATTCTTGAGATTCATTCAGGTATTATACAGCAGCAGAAACCGGCTCCGTGGCGGAAGGTTCAGTCTTGGACTTCCACCATTGGAGACCGCGGTTCGATCCCAGGTTGGGTGTAGGGATTTTTGTTTGGAAGTTAATATCCAAATAAAATATTCTTCCACAAAATCCGCGATAAATTGGTTGGCCACCCTCTGGAGTTGGCCCTATGGGCGCCACGGCAATATGGCGAGAGCCCCCGCCTGGGTCCTCCCCCCTGCCTTAATGGCCCATAAAGCTAGTCCAGAAAAGAAGAAGAATGGATTAACCAATGAGGAAAGGCCTCTTCATCGGTTAAATCCTATCTTCTTCTTTTTTTAAAAAGAAAAAAAAAAAGAATACAGCTGCAGATAGGCCAGCTAGGTATAATGGAGTTGACCCATTGCATAGAGGATTTTGAGATTATTCAGGTATTATATACAGCAGCAGATAGGCCAGCTAGGTATAATGGAGTTGACCCATTTCATGGAGGATTCTTGAGATTCATTCAGGTATTATACAGCAGCAAATATGCCAGCTAGGTATAATGGAGTTGACCCATTGTATGGAGGATTCTTGAGATCCATTCAAGTATTATACAGCAGCAAATATGCCAGCTAGGTATAATGGAGTTGACCCATTGCATGGAGGATTCTTGAGATCCATTTAGGTATTACACAGCAGCAGATAGGCCAGCTAGGTGTAATGGAGTTGACCGACGGATTCTGGAGTAAAAAAGGTTTTAATATGCATCGTCCAGACCAGGGAAGACAATTTTTGGCATTTCCGTCACTCGGAGGAGCATTTCCTACTCCATATTTGAAAACCAGTTTACAAGAATCTCGGATGCGTCAAGGGTTGATATGACGTCACCAGTGAGTCGTTCTCCGAAGGAAGGTTTGCTTACAGTTGCTAACCATTGCTTACAAGTTGTAAAAATAATTTTTGACAAAAAAAAAGTCGTATGCTACGTACAACAAAAGGAAGTTTCAAGAGTTGCGATATAAATTGCCCAATGAGAAGACAATGATTTGGTGATTTTTTTTCTTTCATTTTCAAGACTCGAAATTTTTCACGTAGGAAAATATACCCTAAAAAAAAAAATAAAGACCACTGGTTGACAATGGCTTTTCTGCTCGACATTTTACATAACCGAGCTCGGATTACGCATCTGTCTTTTACACAGACTCCATTGTCAACGAAAAAAGTTTTCTGATGAAAATTCATGTTAAAAAAAATTTTTAGCCCGAAATTTTAATTTAAAGCCAACTTTCTCTTTTTGTCTTGATAGTTAAATTTTTGCAATTATCACAAGGCTAAAAAGTGACCTTTACAATTTTTTGCGCGAGAGTAATCTTGATTAGTTACCTTTGTCAGGTATGTGACCTCGTTAAATTAAAAAATAACAAACACCGGGGCCTTTAGGAAATGAAATAAACGCCCTACATTATTTATCGGCCGATATATCAATAAATCGTTTTTTCACCTCCCCTCCTTTTAAATTGAGGAAAAAACGCGACAAAGAAGATAAAATCAATTAAATTAATTAGGATGCCTACTCGCTGGAGCGTAGTTTAACGGGACTTTTCGCCATAATCACGTTCGAATGTTGAAACAAAAAAAATTGAAAAGATGATTAGAAACTGGAAAAGCGCGAACCGACACGTGCTATTATATCAAGCCTATAATTTAATATTAAAAGCCGAGGGAATTAAATTCCCCTTCCTTGTTTTAAGGCATTTTATCGCCGTAACGTGTGAGGAAGACCACGGGTAATTACGGCGTATCAGATTTGACGCGTCCAAGAAGAAGTCCGAAGGAATTGAGTCATAAATTTCACTTCTAATCCCACCCTCATTCCAAATACGGAGGTTGAATTTGATAAGTGAGGCCTTTTCCCAGTTCGAAACGCCCTCAAATTAAAGGGTTTATGACTTTTATACGATACCTACAACTTGGGAGAAATTACACTCTGGTATTTTCAGTGCCTGAATTATTACCGTGGGTTTTACGTCAGAAAATACTTTTGGAAAAGTTATAGAGAGCAGGAAAGACTTAATCGGATCATGACGAAGCGGGCGAGCCCCAGAGGCGTAGAAAAGAGTGTGTTTTTTTGGACAAAAGCATTGACTGGCTTGATATTTTGGTGTAGAAACACCGGTTTTATCGGGTTTAGAGCATTTAACACCCTTTTTAATCGGACGTTAAACGCCTAATTTTTAGAGTTTTTGGCCGTATCCCTCGATTTTTTTGGTGTAAAAAACTGGTTTAATCGGGTTTAGAGCTTTCAACACCCTTTTAAATCGGGCGTTTCTTTAACGCCCTATTTTTAGGGTTTTTGGGCCGTTCCCCTCGACTTTTGGTGTAGAAACACCGGTTTTATCGGGTTTAGAGCATTTAACACCCTTTTTAATGGGACGTTAAACGCCCACTTTTTAGAGTTTTTGGCCGTATCCCTCAATTTTTGGTGTAAAAACACTGGTTTAATCGGGTTTAGAGCTTTCAACACCCTTTTTAATCGGGCGTTTATTTAACGCTCTATTTTTAGGGGGTTTGACCGTTTCCCTCGATTTTTTGGTAGAAACACCGGTTTTGTCGGGTTTAGAGTTTCACACCCTTTTTAGTAGGGCGTTTTAAACGCTCTATTTTTAGGGGTTTTTTCCTCGATTTTTTGGTGTCATTTGAGAGAAGGCGTTTTAAAAGCTGACCAAATATCGTTCCGTTTGATAAAACGGAGAGGTTTCACACTTCGTTTGCCTACGTCCAATAATTAAAAAGCATCACTTTCACCAAATGAGGAAGCTGGAACACAACATTGCACCAGGGATGCTTTCTCCTTTTTTGTATAAAAAATTATAATAAAAATATGTAATAAATTAACAAGGAGGTTTCTAATAGCACAGTTGGTCTTAATTGTGACCAAACTAATTGTGATTAAGCGGTCGACCTTTTTAAAAAACAATAAATTTTTCGTCTTAATTTTTTAATTATGTCATATAGATCAACAGCCTAATTATATGGCGCTTTTAAATTTTAAAAATATAGTCGAGGATGCAACAAATAGAACTTAAAAAAAAATTTCAATAAGATTTTTGATAACTTCCTCTATCAAAGGAGCCGAAACATAATTTTAAAAAGTGTTTCGACCGGTTTTTAAAATGTGTTTATTAACGGGTGAAGACCGTTCCGTTATATTTCGAATGCTAAAAAAATGAAACGCGATTTCGGACCTGAAATAATTGAAAATTAACCAAAGAAGGAAGAATTGTTATTCAGGAAGGATAAGGAGAAGAAAAAAAAAAAGTGATAGTACAAGTTTCGTAAGGATTACCGGTTGCCTTTTCTTTTTGATAGGCAGTGATTGAACCTGTCTGAACAAGTCGTGATTTAAAAAGCAATTTGAGAGCAGACAGTAGAGATCCTCAAAAGAGGGGCGTTTACCGTAAAAATCGTGTGAGACCAACGTGCTGGAAACCTCGTGGCATTTAAGAATGAGTGCGAAGCATCTGAACGATTAATTTTGAATCAATTTTATTCAAAATCCAACTTATAAGTAGGCGTCCTAGACAATACCAGGGCGTGACTGTTATTATGTGGTAAAAGGAAAAAAAAATTACAATTTGAGATGAGACGGGCCAACTAGACGCCTCTAATTCTGATTGATCTCCCGGAAAAAATTTGAAGGAGGGGCTTTGAATTAATAAGAAATTAACCCGACATAAAAAAAAAGTTATTAAAGATTCTGATGTTTATAACTTCAAAAAAATCTTGGACTCCATATGTGTATCAAGAAAACTTCGAATGATTTAAACATGTGCGGAGGACGGAATGCTTCTGATTACGCTGATAAAAAAATCTGGGGTTGTGCAACAAAAAAGTACTACTTCAGCTTTCCCACATCTTCGCCAATTTTTACGCTCGCGGCTGATGGAGATCCTTATGGAGCTTATGAGGCTGATGGATCATGAGGACTCTGCCAGTCTAGAGCAGGGGCAGCACAATCCATAGGATTTAAGTGCGCAGGGAGCCTCCGGGGAAAAAAAATGTCCTATCGCAGCAGTGAATTAAGTCAGATGGATCTGTTGTTTATACCCTTTAGAGGTCCTTATGACCAATTTCAAAAATTCGATTTCTAGATTATTAGTAACTTCCTTTTTAAGAAGTTAGAAATCTAGAAAACAGCAAGAATCCCTTAATTTCTGGGCCAAATTTGGCAGTAAACAGATGGAATTGGCCAGGTGGTCTTCGTAATTGTGCATCAAGGTCCGAACGTTTGTGACATTGTTTCTATTTTTATTTCTTCCTTTCAGCCATTCATTTGAATATCCCATTGTTTAATCGTTGGATGATTGAAAAGAACTTTACGCACGTTCATTTGTTAACAATTTAAAATCTCATTTCTTTAACATGAACTTTAGTGAACCTAAAAGAGCATCTTGTTAAAAAAAGGTTTTAAGAAAATTTGAGATGATTGAGCAATTTTTTATTATTTCTATCCATCATCTTTTTTCTTAACTACGCGGTTAAAGTGCATTGACCAGTAACGCGGAGGCTTGAAGTTTCGTGTGCCAACACGTCCCACGTTAGTCCTCGTTTTTGCCTAAAAACCTCATTTTTTAACAATTCTTTATAAAAAATTTTTTGTGCAAAAAAATTCTTTATCTTAAAACCAATAATGGAGGAAGAAATGGCTGTGATAACGGGGGAAGCGTTTCGGCTTAAAAAGCCTTCTCAGGTGTTTTAAATAATCATTTTCGGATACGTACGTAATAAAATTTTAAAGTATGAGTAATTACAGCAACCTGTCATAAAATTTTAAAACCAATAATGAGGTGGCGAGTGGCTCTATCTCTTGGGAACCATTGGCAACGGTGATCTTCATGGAAAATATTCCGGCTTCCCGCTGTATCCATGAAGTTTCAGGGGATAAAGTTACAGAAAAAATAAATGATTGTGGTAGAGGAAATATATCACCTGACGAAGTTTTTATGCCGAAACTTGTCGTAGATACCCGTTATCACAGTTTCTTTGTCCTTTTTGGTTTACTTGATGTTAAATCATCTTTTGCGGAATGATTACAACGTAATAATGTGAAAAAATTCTTCAACTTGACAGAAAAAAATTGATGATCTGATCGTTAATTTGAAAAATTGTGCCAAGTCCTATTTGGCGTCTGGTTTTTGAAATGGAAATCCTCTTTTCAACCTGCTCGGGTCTATTTAACCAAAGAATGGCCTTTCACTCGTTAAACAATGAATAATTAAACATCGATCTTGTAATAAAAAATGAAAACGAGTTTAGAAAAAAAAACTAAGAGTCTTGGCCCCGATGGTAAAAGGAGTGTTAACGGTTCGGAATCCTTCGGTATTTCTCGAGAGTGAAGCCAAAATCCCCCTTTCCAGTTCCCCGGCGCGGCGTAAACCGAAAAAGACCAACAGGCGAGAGTCAGTCGTCCAAACGCACCCTCGCCGATCGTGTACGAGTCGAGGAACCGGTGTTTTCGTGAGTGTGGACTGTGGACAGTTTTTTTACACGGAAGTTTAATTATCAAGGATTAATTAGTTTATTTTTTTCGGTAATTATTGCTTTGTTTAAAAAAAAATTCTGTCACCCACCTCATTTAAAATAAAATTGCCTTTGGGACTCGAACCTACAGCCCTTAACATTTCTATCCTAAGCTGTTCTTTAAAAAAGTAAAATATCTTTTAAACTATTTTCTTAGTTTACATGATCGATTCCCACCAGAGGTTTTTATTTGCACTGATAATTTTGTCTCCACTGGCTCACTAGACAAGTTTTAAAAGTCGAAGAAAAAAACCCAGCTGTTCGTTATGCCATATGTGCAGTCCTATTTCCGCAAGTTCACTATGCAGCAGGTGGTTCAAAAATTTTAAAACGTTTGTCCCAATCCTAGTTCTTTTGGCCGCAAGATTTGGTTGCTATTCAGAAAGCATTTGAGAGATCTACAATCTCAGTAACTGCTCAACCGATTTCTGAAATTTTGAATTTAGTTTGCAGGCCTTTGTCCAATTATTTTGCTATCTCGAAGTTTTCGGGGTATCTTTCAAAATTTCTCAATTGTATTCGTTTCCGGGTGTGTCTACAATAAACTTGCAACATAAGCCACTAATGAAATAAAAGCTAGAAGGTCATTTCAGTTTATAAATAGCGGATTTTTTTTTCTTCTAATTTCGGATCCGCTTTAATTTATACTTTTCCATTTCAAGGACGTACATTTCGAACTCATTTGGAAGGCGTTAAAATAGTAGCTCAAGATGCGTTCGATCGAGAAAATGGAGCGATCACGAATTGTGATTTTTCTTCGAAAATCGTGTATCGTTTAAGGTATCGCCGTCACGATTTTTAACAGGGGCGATAATTTAACGCAGGTTTTGTCTGAAGTTGAATCTTCTATTCTCTTCAGTTTAAAAATTTAATGAAGAAAAAATTTTTTACAACAAAAAATACTGTCAGGTGTGGGGTTCGAACCCACGCTCCCATCGGGAACCAGAGCTTAAATCTGGCGCCTTAGACCGCTCGGCCAAACCTGACTACGTCGCTCCGCACACATTGTAACAATTGACGGTGAAAATTTATTCTTAAGATAAGGATTAGGGATTTTAGCATGGGATTTCGACAGAAATTCACCGGCTGTTGAGTAAGATTGTTGACCAAAAAGGAAATAGAAAGTAATTTAAAAATGCTCCTCCGGTTAACAATGAAAGTAACTTGTTAACAAGTCTCGCTTCAAAGAAACTTGTTAAACTGGCTTTTAAAATTAGACAGAACCCAAAAAAATTGCGAATTGAAATCTTAGATGCACAATAGCGCGTCGCTAAAACACTGGGGAAAAAACTCTGGAAAAAAAACTTGAATGTTTAATTAGTTTAGTGCTCTATGGTAGACAGCTGAGGTTTTAAAATTTGACTTTTAAAACACTTGCCAATGGATACAATTGTTTGCTTTTAGAATTTAAATAAGAGCTGAAGATATTTTCTTTTTGTGCATAAATTCGCCATGATCAAACCCAGTAGGGGTTAAAAATAAAAAGCGAAAAGTTAAGTTTCGTCCCACTTCTTTCCCATGATTAGCATAATCGTTGAAAAGAAGAAAAAGGAAAAAAACGTTTTTATTTGTTTTAAAACATCAGGGTATGGAGGGCGTCCGAGTACCCGGGTCGCCTCAGAGGGTCGGCTCTCAAGTTCGGGGCTCGTGGCGGGACTACCTTGAAGACACCGATTGGTGGAGAGAGTGCCACGACAGCGACGAATTTGAACCGTTCAGCGATGACGAGGAGCTCGTCGGTTGGATTTGGCGCTTTTCGAACCTGCTTCTCATGGCGAAGGAAAAGAAGATGACTGCTGCTCCTTATGCTGTTCCGACTGCTACTATTACCTACCACCACCGCCACCTCCCAATATGTACATCGCAAATATCGAATCTTGGAACGAAAATGGTAAGTCAATAAGAAATTCACAAAGGCGCCTTTTCAACCTTGAAAACGCTCGTAAAATCGTCTTTAGAATTGTTAACTCATTAAAAAAGTCTGGATTTTTTTCTCTCTCTTTGGGTTTCGCAGCTCTTATTTTGATGGCTTTTTTTATCCTTTTGCGGCGGAAGTGTCGCAATACGCAAAAGGTAAAACGCCTTTAAACTGGGCCTCATTTGTATTTCCGAACATGTCCCTCCTACAAGAAAACGAGGAGTCGATAGTCCCGCATCGGTTAACCAGAACAAGAAATATAACCACTTACACCCTCAGATAATAATTGAAATCAATTGAAAAACTCGAGAAACTCCGACCTTTAATAATAAAAAAATACCATCGAATGTCAGTCATGCGTCACCTTTTCTTTGTCCTACACGGAGAATATCCGTTCAAACGGTGAAATCCATAAACACGCCTAAAAAAAAAAAAGGGATACGAGGAACGAATCGGTATTTTCTTTTGTTTAAAATTACTTCTTGGAAACATTTTATTTTTAAAGCCTTAGACTTTAAAAAATTTTAGATCATAAGGAAGTTGTGTAATGAGGAAACCCATCGGCGATATATCTCAATGAAGTGGACACTTTACGAGGCACTGATTTGACAGGACTACTTGAGGCTTTTAAAGTTATTATGGGAATGGTGGTATTCCAGACTCTTTTTAAACTTAAATTTTAGAGGTTTCTCGAAAATTAAGCAGCTAGGTTCTAAAGAGTTGACTAACTAAAAATTCTATATTGCTGAATTGTCTATCGTCTTAGTTTTCTCTTTTTGGCATATTACGCCTTTCTGCTAATAAAAGGTTATTTATTTCGACATTTCTTATACAATTTTCTCCGTGTTGGCATCCCTGAGGGTTTTCACGAATATTCGGGAAAAAAGGTTCTGATTTTGAAAATTCTTTTGGTTTATCGATTTCCTTTATTTATGTGACTCAGATAGTTTATCTTTTTTTTTCCTCTTTCTGATTTAGGGTGCGCCTGAAAGCG